>CABHPH010159689.1:0-37794 GCA_902168325.1 Peromyscus nudipes
CTATCTCTGTCTCTCATTAGAAAACAAACAGACATCTAAGTAATAACAATGAAATAAAAGTAAAACAAAAACAAACAGAAATAAAAATGCCAAAGAAAAAGCATAAGAAACACACATAGACAAAGACACACATTTCCACACACAGGAATCCCATAAAAACACAAAACTAGAAGCCATAATATAAACTCAAAGGACCTGTAAGTTAACAAAAAAATTCCCTAACAAAACATTGTGAGACACAGAACCTCCAAACCAGATGTTGAATTCAATTTGTGTTGGCCATTTACTACTAGGCATGGGACCTACCCTTAAAAGTAGTTTATTTCCCCATAAAGCTTCCTTGAAGAAAACTACTAATCATTTTCAAGTGGTTATTAATTGGAACTAGCTTTGGGAACTAGCTGCACTTCTTTCAGCTCTAGGACCCTAACTAGTGCAGACATGTGCAGGCCATGTGCATGCTACCTCAGTCCCTTGGAGTTCATGTGTTCATGGGTAGTGCTGTGTTCAGAAGGCCTTGTTTCCTGGGTGTCCTCCATTCTCTCTGGCCCTGACACTCTTACTACCTTCTCTTCTGCAGGGTTCCCTAAAGCCTGAGGGGAGGGATTCAGACATCCTATCAAGCAAGGCCATATGTAATATCACCATGAAGTCTGAACCAAAATGTAGACTATGGAGTCCTGTCTCCAGGGAGACTATAAAACTGTCAAAATTATGGAGTCTTACATCAGAAAAGACCTAACTTGCAATTCTAGGTGTGTTGAGAATTTGCATTTTTCTTATCAAAATTATTTACATTCTCTAGGCAGAGGTAAGAGGTTTCATCTTGCTGACAATTTTAACTAATTCATTTTACAACCTGATTCAAGTGATACACACTTTACCAGTGAGTAACAAAATGCATTCATGCAATAAAGGCAAATGTTTTGACACATTAAAGCCCTACTGTGTACTAGGAATAAAATTTTGTTTCCTATTACTACAGATAGATTTATGTGTTTCTTTATGAAGGGCCATGAAACAGCTGGTGATCTAAGTATGTTTCATTCTCTCTTTCTTCAGACTTAGCTGGTAATTATCTTAGATTAACAGCTGAGCTTTGGGGCCCTTTTACGTTTTCTTTTTTGTGACTGCCCTCCTCAGAGACCCTTTTACATCCTGGTTCCTTAGGCTGTATATTAATGGGTTGAGCATAGGTGTTACTACAGTGTAGAATACTGCAATGACCTTACCACCAGCCCTGGAGGACTTCGACTGGGGTCTCATGTACATAAAGATGGCAGTTCCATAGAATAAGGTCACAACTGTCAGATGGGAGGCACAGGTGGACAGAGCCTTGTGCCTCCCAGAGGCTGATCGCATCCTGAGAACAGAAAGCAGGATTCAGGCATAGGAAACAATAATAAGAAGGAAAGGAATGAACACAATGATTATACTGAACACAAAAACCACCATCTCAGTGAGTGAGGTGTCAGTGCAAGCCAGCCTCAGAACTGAAGGAACTTCACAGAAAAAGTGATTCAGGACATTTGGTCCACAGTAGGGCAAGCTCAAGGTGAGAACGTTGATGACCATAGAACTCAGGAAGCTACTGGACCAAGAAATGGCTGCCAGTTGGACACACGTGTTTTGATCCATAATAACAGTATAATGAAGAGGGTGACAAATGGCTACATATCTGTCATAAGCCATGACACCAAGAAGAACACATTCAATCATTCCAAAGGAGAGTGAGAAGTACATCTGGGTAGCACAGCTGGCAAATGGGATGGTCTTTTTACTCCCCACCATGTTGGAAAGCATCTGTGGGACATTGGTGGATGTATAACAGATGTCCAGAAAGGACAAGTTAGTGAGGAAGAAGTACATGGAGGTTTGCAGGCGAGGTTCTATCTGGATAATAGTGATGATGATGATATTGCCCACCACTGACAATATATAGAAAAGCAGGAATACAAAAAAGAGAACCAGCTGTACCTTGGGATCAGATAAAAGCCCCAGAAACACAAACTCAGTCACTGTGAAGTTTGTTTGCATATGGCCCATCTTTTCAGGCCACCTTTAACAGAATCAGGCACTCCCCTGAAGACCAAGTTTCCAATTGGGCAGTATATTTTTGACCAGAGATTTAAGAAAACAGTTAAAGATCTTAGTGTTGGAAGGGATTTTAGTATTCTGAACCTTAGTGCAATTGGAAAGCTGCCTCCAGCTTCTGGAGAGGGTTTTCAGATGACATAACAATGCTAATTGATAGTTCAATGTAATTAAATCAGAATTATTGCCATTTCTAAAAGAGAATTTCATTTTGCCAGCCAATAATCACCCTGTGTTCTATTCATTCTCCAAATCCTTTGTCATAAATCACCTACTTCAAAGAGATGCAATTCAGGAGGGCAGGAGGAAATAGCATTCACAGAGACAGTAATGAATGCCACTGCTCTGTGCATGACCTACTGATCAGTAAGTAAAACCATGGTGACAACATATGCCACCTCATAGTTCCCTGCTATGTCTTACACTGCATAGCCACCCAGACACAGAGAAGAACAAAGGCTGAAACCAGTTGAAGTAGGCATAAGGTACACTAATAACTGGTTCTCCTCATTTCCCTATGTTCATACTGTGTGACAGAGAATGGTCTTACTATGTTTAAATGATAACAATAGTAATAAAAATAACAATAATAATAATAAATAATTTGTGAGAATTTTAAAGATTAAAGAAAATAATGTCTGAATAATTTTATGTAGCAATAAGAAGAATACAAAAAATATCTAATTCTAGTAGTACCAACAAAATATGATGGTGCTACATTTACCTGGAATTCACATCTATGATTATAACCAATGGAAATAAATAACTTTACTGAAAAGTATCTAGACATGTTAAAGTTAGTAGGACTTTTTACAGAGAGCTCCTTAGGCTCTTCCTATTTGCCTGAGAATATACAGTGTTATATTTGGCTCACCTCATTCCAGCCCGTTTAAGAGAAATAACCTAGAAATATATGAGATAGCAAAGAAATCTTGAGCACAGACACATTACTGAGGAGTATCTGGTAACCATTCATCCATCCATTTCTCCATTCTGTTTTCATTTTGTCATCTTCTTGTTCATTTCTTCCTTTTGATATTATTTTGATACTTTGTATCAGATGTCTGCACACTAATAGATATAATAAATACTCTTGGTTCTCTAAATGATTGTGTTGTCCATGGGAAGATGTAAAGAATGAAGTTTTATGGTGCCTGAGGAAATTGAACATATGCTTAAAAAACTTCTTCACAAAAATGTATTTACAAGTCATGAAACAACCACAGCTTGCAAAATACCCTTTTGCATGCAGTTTTCTTTAGGGGTATTTTAAATACTTGTGTGTAAGTAAAGGTTTTCAGGTAGTAGTGATTTGAAGTGATATTAAGATATCTAGACTGGGAAATCCAGAAACTAAATTAACAATGGACTTAGAAAGTGCTAAGTTGCAGGTTTCTTTTTATCTTAAGTAACAGAAGAGGAGAGCAGGGGGAGGCTTCCAAGTTCCTTTGCAAATCCTCCAAAAAGCAATTAGACCTTATATTACAAACAAGAAACATTAGTGTGGTTGTTAGAAGTGACTATAATGGCAACAGATGGTATCTATGGTTTCTCCAATAGATCAGATTTCTCTATGTATAACATCATGATGATACACAGTCAGGAGAGTGGATGTCTAGGGCTGCAGAACTCTAAAGGGTTTGCGCTACCAAAGCCTTCCCCATGTGCCTGGCTCCTTCACTCACTGGCTGATAGGCCTTGCACATTCATATTATCAGTCTGTGCCTTGTTGAGCTCATCTGTAGAACAAAACAAAGATATCATCTATTTCAAATATCTGATATATAACATATAAAACAAATGAGATAATGAATGCAAACATAAAACAAAAGCAGGCATTGATCATGAGTTTTCAATGCATGAAAACTCATTATGAAATCATTGTCTCATGATCCATATTAAAGAACTCTTATATACACAGAAAAAGAATTATTGGCAATCATAAAGGAAGACTAAGTCTTCGATACATGAAACACTTAAATGATTTGCATTTATATGATTTTACAATTTATTAATAATCTGAATTTTTTGGGATAAATACAGAATATTTATTGGAAGCCCATATGATACACATGTATAGGAATAGGCACACTAATGTGAATTTATACTAATAAAATCATATCAAATTTATAGTTGCATATATGTTAATATGTGTGTATACAAAATTGGGTAAAAGTAAGGGACATAATATTCTGAGTAAACTTCTAAACACTCTATATTTCAAAGTGTCAAATAATAGGATAATCCTTTAATTCCTTCTTGTGCACGTTTGCCCCAAAGAGCATCTTTAGTCACTTAATGTCTTCAGCTGCTACAAACATCTAGAAACTATGCAATTGCAGAGCTATTGTGGATATAAACCAACTCTCTTCCTATCTGAACACACGGTTGTGTCTCTTTCACAAAGGAAAGGGGGAAGTACATTTAGAAATAAGAATAAAAGCCAAAGTATGGAGCAAATTCATAAAAATGAGGATGAAGTTTCAGGAAAGTTTGCATAACTCCTTGTAGATTTCATATAGGCATCATTATCAATACCTCATTAACTATATGACCTCCATTTGCTTCACAGGGCAGTAGCCACCATTATCAAATGTCTTTTTCCAACATACCTGCTTTGAAAACTGTTTATACAGTAGGCATGATTTCCTTCTTGCAATAACCAAGTCTTTTGTTTCTAAGAGCCTGTTCATGTTTGCTTATATTCCTCCAGCCCACGGCTTATAATAAGCACTATTAAATGCTGCTAAACTCCAATAAATCCTTGCTTTTTCCTGTATTTGTCTTGATCTTAGGTGAAGAGTAAACCTATTTTCATGATAGCCAAGATTTAGTAAAAATATGTAGTTAAGAAAAAGAATTACTTACCAGTGATAATTTTGCTTAATACTCAATAACTCTTTAATTCCATTAAGAAGCAGTTGAGGTGGCATGATGTTTAGAGATCAGAATGTGTGGCTAAACTACAGTTTTTGCCAAGTAAGGTCCATTGGCATTATAAGCACACAAACCATTCTGCATTTATGCACTACAAAGATAAGAACAGGTAACAAAAAGTCTGAATATCTTTACAATAAACTAGAAAAGTCTTATGCTCCGTCATAAGTTCAATAACAAAATCTAATGTTCAAATATATATGAAGATTACCTATGAACTTCAAATACATATGAACTCAATATGTTTCCTGATGTAATCAAGTTGTTTATCACATATATTTGATTGTTAGATTTGGTGGACATCATGGTTACTTTTGATTTTTTTTGTAACTACTTCTTTCCAGGGATAGTTTTTCAAAACAATATATTGTAGGAATTAAAAGAGAAAATTCTGAAAAAGAAGACAAGGCTATGAATGATGAGCCCAATACACAGTACCACATTATTTGTGCAGGCTGAGTTTATTCTTGTCCTATGATAAATGAGAGTTATGTTAGTATTAATTAATTATTATGAGATGATGTAGATATTGTTGCAAAATATGTCCAGAAGTTTAGCACAGCATTTAACAGAGAATTTTATAAATCACAGCAAATAATATTTATAGACTCCAAGTTGACTCAATTTGCTACAAATATTGTTGTTCTTTTTATGATTATTTGTTTAAAGAAAGAATCTCATGTGAATCGGTGTATCCTTAAGCATCATATCTAACTGAAGTTGGCCTGGAGCCCCTGATCCTCATCTCTCTAGCTCTCAAGTGGTGTAATTATACGCACACACTACTACATGCAGATTACTAAAATCTGAGCTCAATATAATCATACTGTTAATATTTAACATATTACTGTAAAGACATTTATAACCTACTTTGGCTCATATAAGTTTTGCTGTCAAAATGTATGCTTTCTTTTCATGGGTCATTAGTTCCTCAAAACTAAAATTTATTTTGTAGAAATAAAATAGATGAAGCAAAGTAGTTTAAGGACTAAGAAATAATAGAGATTACCTTAGAAAACATTTATGAGTGTAAGAAAAGTTGATCAATCTACTTTAAAACCAACTTTCTAATGAATTTATCACTGACATGAAAATTATGCTGGAAAAATAATTACCATTTGAACAAATAAGGATACAGCATTAGTAGTGCTTAAAAGTTAGATATGTATGTTAGATTACCATTTGCCAGGAATTAATTTCATGAACCATCTTGAATGAATTTTAAAGTCTGTAAAGGAAAGAGGTAAATGTGGAAGAGCTTAAGTCAACAAATATGTCTATGAAATATCATAAACATTTAAATAACTCTTGATGTTGTTATATAAAAGGAAGTATATAACTTCACCCATAACAGATCTTTTCTTTACTGAAAATAAAGAAAATATGACATTATTTATGCCTACTGTGACCTTTCTTACAGTTGTAAATATATAAATTTCATCTTCATGATACCTCACTTTAAATGCAATAATATTGAAGATCAGAGAGACTATGTAATTTCTTTAGAGGATTATCTAAACACACATAATAACCTATATTTTATTCCTAAAAATCATCCTAATTACTCATTATTATAATTATTAATTTTATACCTCAAAATCTACTACAATTAAAGCTGTAAATAAAATGTGCTCCAAATCATAAGAAATGCATGGAAATAATCTATGTCGTACCTGCCCTCTTCATGTATAAATGCAGACAAAAGGCTTTAAGGTACAATGCTGGTGAAAATCACGTACAAGTAAGCACAACTTCACAGAAATGATTTTGTAATGATAATATTACTAGAATGCAGTTCAGCCTTTTTATATAATGAAAGAAAAAGTTAGTGTGAACATAATGAAATTTCTAAATCATCTGAGTTCTTTATCATGTTAGACAACTAAATTTTAAATTCTTAAGGGAAAATGTCCCAGCCCAATAATTAAAATTTAATTATTTGTACTGAGGAAATCCTGGCTGATATGTTTGGTTATTGTCCTTCTCTTAGATATTTGTGCACATACTTTGCATAAATTTTTCCATTGTCAAAAAGATGATCATTAATCCTTCAATCCCTGTGGTTCTAAGACAAGAGACCTAGTTTAAATTTAGAAATTCAATAATATATCAATATCAGAGAGACTTTACACAGCCATGAACTAAACTAATCTAAATCCATGAAATAGGTTCTCCAAGAATCAAGAAACAGGTGATTGTGTATTATATAAACTAATGAAAAGTCAAAAGAGAAACCCATCATTTTACACAATGGCCCTAAGATTAATTTAAAACTTGAGTGCATACACAGGAACAGCAATACCTAAAAAATGCACCCTCACATATCAAAGTGAAGATTAATTTTAAGAATTCTATGACACTATTCAGCTGCTGTGCAGTAAGAAATAAATGTAGAATTTCTGTGCATAGAAATGAAAATAATTGCATTTCTACTATGTGAATAAATCGAAAGTATATTAGACTCCATTTGCATCTAAATTAGCTGGACTATCTGAAGAAGGGGAAACCTTGTCTTACCAATTTGAATATTATACAGCTATAGGATCAGCAATATGTTCTATGATTCTGATGTTCTTTCTATTAGAAGGTCATTAATTTATTTAGTCATTTCCAAGTGTTGTATTCTTAATAAGGGATTTTACAATACCATATCCTATAACTTTTACAGTAGTTTTAATTAGCAGTTGCAATTATTCTTGTTCAACTAATGAGGCAATAGAAAGTATTCCAGCAGATAGTTATCAGAGAGATACACTATAGAAACCCAAGATATAAACGTAAAGGTCCTATATCCAACCTAACCTCCTTCTCATCATAGTGACCACTAAGATAGCAGATAAGGTTTTTAATATCTCATGAACAAGAAAGACAATAGCTTTTGAGCAGAACCTAATTCTATGAGCACATTGTATTTTAAAAAATTATGGTCAAGAGTTGGACCTGAAGATACATACATACTATCAATACTGATACTTACCTGGTAAAAGCAAAAGGATTTTGAGTTGGGCCTAATCTGAGTTACAAAGGAGAACTTAAGCCATCATTCCTCAGCTAGCACAGTCTATCATGGGTTTTTGTGAGACAGGGTCTCTCACTGGACTTGAATTCATCAAATAGTTATATTGGGTGCTCATCAAACCCCAGGAATCCATGTATCTACATAGTCCCAAGGGAGATTACAGCAATGTTCCACCAGTCCAACTTTTTCACATGGGTTCTGGGGATTGATTTCAGGCCCTATTGCTTAGAAGGCAAGGGCTTTACCAAATGAGCCATCTCCATATCTAACTTACTGCCTTTTAATTATTCAAAAAATGCTTCATGCAATGTATTCTGATCATATGCTCCCCCTCCCACAAATCCTCTGTGATCCTTCCTACCTTCTCCCACCAACTTCGTGTTCTTTTGCTCTCTTGCTCTCACTCTCACTCTCTCATTCGCTCTCAAAAATCTAAGTCAAAATAAACTAACTTACAAACAAAAACCCAATAAAACACAAAAAAAGTATACAAAAGGGTGGAATCTCTATTATATTGGCCAATACAAGGCATGGAGCTTGCCATAGAATGTAGATGATAATATACTCCATTGGAGAAAAATTAGTTTCATTTTTGTGGGACCCCACAGTGACTCCAGTTTGTGGCTTGACTCAAGGTCAGAGAGCTCAAACTTGTCTTTATTCCTTAAGGCTGGATAATAGGATGTTTGGCCAAAATCATGGTTGCCAGATGTCTTGATAATTAAGGAGGTGTTTATGCTTGTTTATTATTCCTTGAACCATGGTGTCCTTGAGGGGGGAGGTCTTTTGCCCCGCTTTGATTTGGGTATAAAAGGGCTGTGAGAAACAAACTCAGGGTGACTGTGGTATTGACTCAGAGCCCTCCTGAAGCTATCCTGTGTCTCTGTCTTTTTCTTTTATATCTACATCTCTGTTTTTCCTATCTGTTTTTTCTCAGTCCTCAGGACTGTTTGACTCGTAGGGTGAGACCCAACATGTGGCATCTGGACAGTGGATCTGAAGACAGGGAATAGGGAATCCGGTGAAGGACACCGAAAGTTGAATTGAGTGCTCAGATATCAATGTAGAAGTACAGTGATTAACTCGGGAATAAATTGTATATATAGAGCAGGGTAATAGTAGAAAGCTGTTTAAAGATGTTTTAAAAAGCCAGAGGAGCTAAAGATAGGGCTGCAGCAAGTAAGGTTTGAGTTTGTGATTTTTTTTTTTTTTAGGTCTGAGAAAGCAGTTTGAAAGAGTGAATGTCTGAGTATGTCGTGTGGGTTTGAATGAGTGATGGCGTGAGTCTAAGTGAGTGATCTAGATATGCTGAGGATGCAGGCCTAAGTTAGTCTAAAGTTGTAATATAACTAAGTCATAAAGGTTTTTTATGAGGTCTGAGAAATGTAGGCTTAAGGTATAAGAATTTGTGAAGGCTTAAAAGAAAGTAACTTAGGGTACAGCAGGTATGCCCTTGGTTTTCCTGAGCATGGGACCTTGGATGCAGAAACATGGAGGAGAACTAGAAAGCAGTCTGGAACCGAGCACCCACCTCGAATCTAACAGTCCAAGAACAAGCAATGACTTCAGAAGCTGCTGCCACCACCAGCAGTAGCAGCAGCAGCGGGAGCAACAGCTGTCCCAGCGGGTGCCAAGAGAACCAGCTTGAGTAGCAGAGGTCTGCATGTGCCTTCTGCCATGAAGAAGCCATGAAAGGGAAAATGTAGGCAGCCTGGGTGTTTGTGAGAACCAGATCAGCATGATTGGAAGCTGCTTTCCACAACCTTGAGGAGCTGTAAAGCTGAAGGAGGCCTTGGACAGTGGCATTGTGGGAGCTGCTCAGGCTGATGGAATCCGGACACCCAGCAGAAAGGTGAAGCACAGCCTTGGGGCTGCCCGTGTGCATCCATGGAGCAGCAGATGAGTGAGCACAAGGTGCAAGGCCACAGGCAGAGCAGGTAACAGAGCTGGGGTGCAGCAGCCATGGCTGGGTTTCTTCCAGAACAGGGGTGCTGAATGGAGAGGACCAAGGCGATACTGAGCTGTGGCTCATAACAGTAGGGCAGCCGCTTGAGTTGGGGCTGCCAGAGAAGTGCCTGTGTGGCATGAGGCAGTTGAGAACCTTCAGGCAAGTACATGAGACCTCACCTTCCCAGCACCTTGCCTCAGATTCTTGACTAAACATGGGTGCATTTTAGGATAAACCCAAAACTGAAAAACACAATGGGAATGGTTTGCACTATGGCATGGGCATCATACAAGGACTTTAGGACAGCTGGCAAAGCGGGTCCTGATTTTGAGCTTCCAGTGAAAAATGTTAAGGCTGGTATCAGAACTGGCTTTTTGATCAACTGTGGTGACTCACAAACTGTTCTGTGTAGGAATGGAGAGGTCTGCTTTTCTACCCAGGCTCAAGATGCAGCTTTAAAAAAATATTTTAAAAAAGGGAGAGTTATATTCTCAGTCACCACCCTCTTTATTTTAAATTTTTGTATGTACTGATGAGTAGGAGTAGGATAAAGGTCTTGCTGCTGGTATTTTGTACTCAAGGACTGGAGCTATTCATACTTCTCCCACCACAAAAACTTTTCTTGCCCCTTGATTTGGATCAAAGTTATGAGAATTGTAATTTAACCAATTGTGTGTACATTGTTAATAATCGAAGTAGAATTATGGTGTTAACCTCTTAATGCTAGTAACTTCTATTTACAACGAAAATATTATTGGATGAGAAAAGGGCTCATCTGAGAGGAATTTGGCATGATGCTAATGAATCCTTAGATTTGATGTGGTTGCATTAGGAAATTACTGATTTAAATAAGGCAAAGTTGGATTTGTATGCAGCTAAAACTGCTCTAAACATCCTGGATCAATTAAAAAAGGCCATTCCATCTTAGTCATCCTTTACTCCTTATTTAGGAGGTATTGCAACCATGGGAACATGTGTATTGCTGGGGATTATTTGCTTACCTGTGATTATCAAGCTACTTGTGAACTCTCCATGGAAAGCTGATTCAGAGCTGCATAGAATTAAGCTCTGTACCCTCCCTTGAAAATTTCCAGAGGCTGGTAATCAAAGATGGGTAAGTCCTTTTCACCATCTTTCATCTTAAGACAGGGCATGAATGATTGGATTCATGTACCAAAGACAGGTAAGACTGGTTGGTTAAAAAAGGCAACGTAAGACAGACACAGTCATCTGAGATACAGAGGACCTTTAAAAGATAAATTTAAAAAGGAGAATTGTGGGATCCCATAGTGACTCCAGTGTATGACTTAATTCCATCTTGACTCAAGGTCAAAGAGTTCAAGTTTGTCTTTATTCCTTAAGGCCAGATAACAGGATGTTTGGCCAAAAGCATGATTGCCAAATGTCTTGAGATTTAAGGAGGTGTTTATGCTTGTTTGTTCCTTGAACCAGAGTGTCCTTGAGAGGGGGAGGTCTTTTGCCCCCCCTTGCTTTGAGTATAAAAAAAGTCTTTGAAAAATAAACTTGGGGCTGCTGTGCTATTGACTCAGAGCCCTCCTGAACCTATTCTGTCTCTCTCTGTCTTTTTCTTTTACGTCTATGCCTCTGTTTTTCCTATCTGTTTTTTCTCAATCTTCAGCTCCCCTATTCAGGATTGTTTGTCAGGTCAGCAAGGACCTGACACATTTTCATAGTTACTATTAATTACAAATAGATTCTTGGTTAAGAAGCAGGACTTTGTGTCCATTTACTTCCCTTTCTCCATTCTAGGATCTTGTCTGGTTTGAACTTGTGCAGGTCTTATGCATGCTGTCATAGTCTCTGTGAGTTCACATGTGCATCAGCCCTGCTGTGTCTTGAAGACACTATATTCTTGGTGTCATCACCACCTCTGGCTATTGCAATCTTATGCTTCCTCATTTGCATAGATCCCAAGGTGAGGGGTTTGATGAAGTACGTCATCAAAGATTGATTGCTCCAAAGTCTCTTATTCTCTGCACATTGTCCAGTTGTGTGTTTCTGTACAGAATTCATGTTAGTTTGTGTGCTTTTTATTTTGGTTTGGTTTGGTAAATTTTTTGTCTTATTGGTGTGTTTATTTGTTTGTTCTGATTTTAATTTTTTTATTTTATAATTTGTTTTAATTTTACATATCAGCCACGGATTCTCCTGTCCTCCCTCCTCCCACTCCCCCCTCCCCCAAGCCCACCCCCTATTCTCATCTCCTCCAGGGCAAAGACTCCCCTGGGGATTCAGCTCAACCTGGTAGATTCAGTCTAGGCAGGTCCAGTCCCCTCCTCCCAGACTGAGCAAAGTGTCCCTTCATAGGCCCCAGGTTCCAAATAGCCAGCTCATGCACTAAGGACAGGTCCCAGTCCCACTGCCTGGGGGCCTCCCAAACAGTTCAAGCTAATCAACTGTCTCACTTATCCAGAGGGCCTGTTCCAGTTGGGGGCTCCTCAGCTATTGGTTCATAGCTCATGTGTTTCTACTAGTTTGGCTATTTGTCCCTGTGCATAGTATCCTCCTATGAATGTACTCATTCATAGGAGCATACTAGATGTAAAACAAAGGATGACTAGACTGCTACTCACAATTCCAGGGAGGCTACCTAGAAAATAGGACCCTAAGAAAGACACAGGGATCCCCCAATGACAGAGAAATGGATGAGATCTATATGAGCAAACCGGACATGAGGGGGGTTAATGGATGTCAAGGGTCGAGGGAAAGAGAGCTTAGGGGAGCGGGAGATCCCAGCTGGATCAAGAACAGAGAGGAAGAACAAGGAAAAAGAGACCATGATAAATGAAGACCCCATGAGAATAGGAAAAAGCAAAGTGATGATTTTAATTTTTTTAAGTTTTGAGAGAGAGAGAGAGAGAGAGAGAGAGAGAGAGAGAGAGAGAGAGAGAGAGAGAGAGAAAACCTGGGAAATATTGGAGGGGAGAAATAATATGATCAAAATGTTTTGTATAAAATTCTTTTCAATAAAAAAAATAGGTTCTGAGGATTGATTCAAATACTTATGCATTCAAGGTAAAAAAATTTACCACTGAAATATATCCTCAGCCTTGGTGCAAGTATTTTGGATGTAAACATACCGTGACCTATAAATGAAGTAAATGTGTGTGTGTGTGTGTGTGTGTGTGTGTGTGTGTGTGTGTGTGTGTGTGTGTGTATCTCAGTCTGTGGAGAGAAATGCAAAGACATGTCTAATGAAACGTATCCTGAATAATAAAAGTCCACATAGCTAAAGAGCAGTTTCATGTCTACCTATGCTATTCCCACTAGATTGTCAATCTTCTTTCTCTATAGAAGCTGAGTTCAGTGCTGGAAGGACAGGTACCAGCTGTTATTTATGCCTTTTCCCGACAATGATTCTGAAGGGGAAGCTGATGAATCACCAATCTTTTATCATGAGCCATTATTATATCAAAATATGGACTTTCAGTTTGTTCTTGAAATTCTGTAATAAAGACAAGTAGATAAGAAGAGAGAGAAGAGAAAACAATATTTTGCATAAAATCTTGTACAGGGTCTTGATTTCAATGTCTCACAAATTGAATTGCAGATTCCACCTTTTGTGTCTCATTATCCAATCAAGTGTCTTCTTCTGAAGTTGTGAAGTAGGGATGATGATGGTGTCCTCAAGGATACTCAAAAGCATTACAAAGCACTGTGTTCTGGTGATTCAGTGTAATTTTTTTCTTACAGTATTAGAGAAAGAAAATCCAAGATAAAAGAGCTCTTAAAGTCAAGTTTTGATGAGTGCTCCCTGTCTAGAACTAAAACTTCAAGGCCAGCAGAACTTCAGATTACAAGAAGAGGAAGCAAAACTGTCCCTAGTTGGTCACTAGGGGTGGTAGTGAGTGGAATCATTCCCTTTCCCACCCCTTGATTTCTGGACCTGTGGATCCTGATAGGAGATAAGTTGTACCATATATTGGGTACTTATTCAAAAGCATATACTGCCTTGTAGAGAACCCTACTCTAGCCCTGTAGACTTTTGTCACCTAATTGATGCTATAATTTTGTCTTCAAGAGGTCATTCCATCATTGTATTGAACCAGATATATCAGGGTTGTGGGGAACATGGTAAAACCAGGGTATTCCATGAGCATAGGCCCACTGTCACACTTCTGTGGCTATGAAGTGAGTTCTTTGGTCAGAAGAAATACTGCATGCAATACCATGATGGTGGATAAGGCATTTGGTAAGTTTTGGCAGATGCGTTAAATCCAAAAAGGCAAATCACAACAGTATCTATTCCAGTAAGGGCAAAGAATTGTACTTTCTATGAAGAAAATGGTCCAATGTAGTCAAACTGCCACTAGGTTGCTCGCTGGTGTGGTAATATTTTGTTTGCACTCTAACAAATAAAGCTTTCCTGAAGATCAGAGGGTGGAGCTAGCAACTAGTTAACCATAGAGGCCTGGAGGTCTATACAGACAGACAGGAAGTGACATGGCTGGGTGGAGAGAGGAATATAAGTTGGGCAGAGAGAGGAGTTCAGCCCTCTTTTGGCTGAGGAGTTGGAGAGATAAGAGGTGACTGTGGCTGCTTTACTTCTCTGGTCCTTCAGCATTTACCCTGATATCTGACTCCAGGTTTTTATTATTAAGACTGATTAGAATCCATGCTACAGTCTGGTCACACTGGGAGAATGGTGCCATATTAGGGACTGAGAGTTGTTCTCTGCTATTGGCAGATCTGGCCTTCAGCAGTGTCTGTAGCCAGGTCAGTCTTGGTGAATGGAAATCCATGTTAATGTGACCGCATATAACCTCCATCTCTGCCACTGTGGTCATTTTTTTCATCGGCCCATTGGGCAATGACAGGGATGTCTAGGGAAAGAGACTGACTATCCACAGAATGGGTCATCCTATCTACTGATGATTGAACTCCTTCTCTGCTGAAGTCACTCTTTGCTGAGTATTTACATGAACACATCCCTTGCCTATTCAAAGTAATCTATCCACATATTCATTCCCCAAATGTCTTTCTCACCGTTTTTCCAATCATGCTTCTTCAAAGTTCCCAACCATCCAACCAACCCAGTGGCTACACCCCATAAGTCAGTAAACAATTGCACATCTGGTAATTTCTCCTTCCGTGAAAAAAAATGGGTAACCATGTGTACTGCCAGAATTTCTGCACACTGTGAAGATTTCCTGTCACCTCTGTCTTTCAGGGTTGTCTCAAATAGAGGTTGGAGTGCAGCAGCTATCCAATTCTGAATAGTACCTGCATAATGTGCAGAGTCATCCGTAAACCAGGCTCTAGTCTTCTCTTCCTCAGTCAGCCAATCATAGGGCACAGAAGGCTGTATGTGCATACTTGGAAGAAGGCCTTTTAACACTATTAGAAACCATTTTGGCAAATCTTCATATGACTTGCTTATGCCTTCAGGACCTACTCAGGCCTAATCACATATTTACCACTTCCATTTGATAACAGATTGCTGCTGTGTACATTCTACTTTATGACCTGGTGGGTCAGATAGTGCTCAGATTATGCTCTTGATTGTCAGCTTAGACAACATGGTAACGTGGTGGACCATTGTCAAAACTTCAGTTTCCAAGGCCCAACGACAGGCTCAGAGCTGTCTCTCAAAGGGAGAATAGTAGTTTGCAGATTATGGTGAAACTTTGTCGCAAAGTCCCAAAGTTTTCCTCTGTGATTCACCTCTAGGGGCCTGACAAAACCTCTCCAAACAGCATCTCATCTGTCACAGTAACCTGCAAAGCATCCTGGATCTGTTGAAAAGCTTTCTCCTGTTCCAGATCCTACTCAAAGTTAGCAGCTTTCAAATTCACTTGGAATATTGGTTGGAGTAATACACCCAAGTGAGGAATGTGTTTCCTCTAGAATCCAAATACACCCACTAAGTGTTGTGCTTCGGTCTTGGTGGTGAGATAAGCAGGCTCAGACAAAGATAGAGAGGACAACATCACAGGAGGTGGAAGTTGGGATGCAGCCTCTGCTAAGAGTGAAGAGACTACCCCAGGTGAGATAAACCCTTCAGAATCTGGTGGATAAATGTTCACAGCCTTGGTAGGGTCTTTCCACACATCTCCATCCAAGTTACAGCATCCCATTCCTTATCAATCAGTGCTCTTACTTTAGCCTCTGATACGCTCTGAGTCTGAGACTTGAATTTTAGCTGTAGTTCAGCCAATCTTACAAGAGCTTTATTTTAATTTTCTGAAACTTGAGCTCTATGGTTGCTAGAAAGAAGATTCTCTTCCAGACCACACTTGGAAGATTTAGATTGTTCATGTGCCCATCAATTGTATCATTGAGATCATTCTTTGACACTGTACTGCTATTCTAGGAGTTTGATTATTATATCCCAAAATTCATTCATTTCCTTAGTCAGTTTATTCAGAAATGCTAGAAAGAACTAGCCAGCATTACTATTTTACTTATTTTCCCACAAATTGGCAAGAGTTGTATATACAGAGTCCCTAAATTCCTTATTCCATGAAGCAAGCCCATCAGATTTTTCTAACCATAGGCATACAGTGTTCTCCATACTACCAAGCGAGTCCACAGTAACTACAGTTGTTGGCAAATTGCCAAGTCTGCTCGAGATACTTAGCAAATTCATATTTACTATTCCATTCCCCTAGAAACACTCCTGGCACCACAATCTGTTTTAGACAGGGTTTCCTAAGGAATGTAACTAATAATTTTATTTGAGTGGCCTACAGGCTTTAGTCCAAGTAGTTCAGTGATGGCTGTCTCCTGACAGAAAAGCAGAGGATTCAGTAGTATTCACTCCATGGTACTGGGTATCTCAATAGTCCAAGAGAGCTGCCAGTTTTCAGTCCTAAAGGAACTGGAATCCTAAGTATGTTCTAACACGTGTGAAGGAATGGGTCAGAATAAATGAACTTACCAGTGACAGTGGGGAGAAGCTGATGGAAGGCAAAAGCTCCCTTCTTTGATGTCCCATACGGCATGCCACCAAAAGTTGTGGCCTAGATTTAGGGCGGTTCTTCTGATCTCAAACAATAGAGCCAAGAAAAATCCTTCACAGGTTTACCTAGCTGCATGGGTTGCAGTTCCTTCCAAAGGTACTCAAGTTAACAATCAAGACTAGCCACCACATGGTATTACCCTCTCCTCATCACTTCTGTTTGTTTGGAGCCTTCAAGCTCTATTATTCTAGGGATATAAACATGTGTGTGTGTGTGTGTGTGTGTGTGTGTGTGTGTGTGTGTGTAAGCATACAGTGGATATTATTAGCCAAAAATGAGTAAAGTTGTGCCATTTGTTATTGATTAGTCTGCATAGGACAGTGTTTTTATGATTCTGATCATTTTTAAATATTTTCATTTATTCTTTGAAAATTTCATTCACATAGACAATGTATTTTAATATTATCCACCTCTACTACCTCACTCCATCTCCCACCAGTATTGATCAACCCATCTTTCACTGACTTCAAATCCTCTTTATTATTATTATTATTATTATTAATTATTATTATTATTATTTTCATTAGTTCCCTGGCTATAATTAGTGCTGACCATGTGCAAATAGTTGTATGGGCATCCACCAGGGCATGGACAACCTAAAAGCAGGTTGTCCTAAAAGCACACCCTGAAAGAAAAGTGACTCTTTCTCAGAAGCCACCAGCTGCCCATAACTTCCCAGGTCGGAGTGAGACCACAGAAGGCCTCCACATCCATGCTGAAATCTCAGCTGCTTTGAGCTTGTGCAAGTCTTGTGAAGGAAATTGTAGTTGCTGTGAATTGATGTGTGCATTGGCCATGCCATACCCAGAAGACGATGTTTCACAGCTCTCCTCCTCATCCTAATTGTTTTATATTCTTTCCAACAACTCTTCTCTGAGCTTGGGTTGGGTGAAGCTTGATATAGATTATCCATCTGTGTGTGAACAGTCACAATCCCTTATTCTGAGCACTTTGACCAATTGTGAGTCTCTGCATTAGCCTCTATGCATTGCAAAAAAAGAAAAACTTCTCTAATCTAGCTTGAGAGTAGTACAAATCTACAGATATGGACATACATATTAAGAAGGGAGTTTGACAACATGATTAGCAAAGCACTATAGTAGGTTCCCCCTGGCCTTATGATCTCCCTACCCACAGTCTTTTGACCAGAATACAATACCAGACATGAAACCACTCTTGTGGAGCAGGCCTCAGATCCAATCAGAATGTGGGCAATTACTTATATAACTATCATGCCACTATTATATCAATTTTAACAATTTGACTGATGGGTCTCTATTGTGGCATGAAGGGTCCAGTGATGGGTAAGTTCTTTGATTTCTTTCATTCTCCAGAAACATGTAGTGCTACTTCTATGTTTCAGAAGACTAGTCTGTAAAATGAGAATAATCACATTTATACTACAAGATCACTTTATGGCTCACTGAGATTATGTTTATAAAGTACTTAGCAAAGTACCCAACACTACATAATGCTTAGTCTATTATGATAATGTAAAAATTGATAAATTGCTCTCACTATGTCATGTTGCTAAAAAAGAGCAATCACATTAGCCAGTGTTGTCATATTACCAAATAAGGCATCTTTCTAATGATCTTAAATTCAAGTAGTGATTCGTAAGTAATAATAGGTGTGACAGTTGCAAAAGCTGTTTACATAGAAACTCAGAACTAGTAAACTTCCACCCCTAAAGCAATATAGCTAAAGATCTATCAAATTTCATAGAGTGTCCTTGAGGACTGGAAATGTATGTCAGTTAGTAGAATGCTTATCTAACATTCATAAAATCTTGGGTTCCACAACAACACACCATAAAAGTGAATAAGTGGTGCATCTCTGTAATTTCAGCACTATGGGTGACGAAGAAAAGAAGATCAGAAGTTCACAGCCATCCTTAGCTACAGAGTGAGCTCAAAAGGAACCTAAGCTCCTTTTGTTGTTTTAAATTATCAATGTAATCAACTATTACCCTACTGCTATTACCAACTATTACCCTCATACGTCTTATCAGAACAAACATGAATTTTAAACTGAAAATGCATTGGGCACAAAACCTAATTGCACTACCTTGTCTTGATTTTAGAAACGTAACTATTTCCATACATATTTGCTTGACTATAATAGTAATTGCAATATGTATTTCTGAGTTTTTGAAACTAGAGTGGTTTTGTAAAGAGTAGTTTCCTATACATAATAATCAACATCATTTTAGTCATTTTCTTATTTTGCATTGAACAAGCAAATCTACAGACTTTTGCTTAATTGCCTTTCAGACACTTTCAAAACTGTGAACCCCTGAGATGGGAAAGAAATCATATACACAAGGGAATCTGAGCAGGAATAAGTTGCCTGGATCTACCCTGTCGTCTGCTGTTGGTTGTGAGTTTGAGAGTCTCAGGTAAGTGTTCTACCCTAGGTGGTGACAGTAGAATCTTTCTGGTCTCATTAGTTATCTTTCACATGAATTACATAGGGATCTGCCAGCAGATGATTTGATCAGTTCTTAGAAGATCTTATTGAACACTTACCTGTGACAACACCTATTACCTCTTAGAATTATTGTCTGGTCTCTAGGTTAAAATCCAAGCCTAAGAGAGCCACAGAGCCCACTAGCAACTGATAACCTGATGAAAAGGAGTAGCTCTCTGGTTAAGTAGCAGGTCTCAAGAAAAAAAAATTGCTGCTGAATAAATGTTAGCTACTTAGCAAACCTCAATTTAGTAATTTGTGAAAATATTGCCATTAACACTTAAGTACATAGAATATGAGTGCTCTAAGGAAGAAATGTAGTACTACATATGAAATACTGTACTTGACTCAGGGCAATTTATTCTAAATGATCAATTATGATTTCTATAAATAAAAACAATGAAAACTATCATAAGCCAAACAAATTAGAATCAAAGGATGTTAAGATTCAGGTTAAATCTAGGAGTTTTCAGGGTTTTTTTTCCAATAGAAAATCTTTGTGTAGTTACAGCTCGTGCTAAAACTATTTTTACTTTGTATGAATTGTTTTATAATAAATGACTCATAATTTCATAGTAAAAATCAACATGATACAAACATTACCTTTTATAGTGAAGATAAAAAATTAAATTAATGGGATATTGATATTAAGTAACTGTTGGTGGTCAGGTGAGAACAGATTAGAAAGGGATAGGGGAAGGGTCAGGGGATAGATTGCAGTGGACTGCTTGAACAACACATCTTAAAAAGTCATTTGAGAATGTATTAAAAACTGAACTATGAAAGTTAGACCCGTAAAGATAAAGGAAGGACAAGCATTCCAATAACATGTAGTGACAACTAAGAATGCATTGAACACATCCTATTCAAGGACAAAAAAGGGTAATGGCAGGAATGGAGAGAAGTGTGTGGGGTTCTAAGCAGAGCAGTAATGGGGCCAGGAACAAACATATGGCCTCAGCACCTTTGTGGGGATTATGAACATTTCTTAGAATAGGCTGAAGAATGACTCAAGTGTTTAGAACAAAATTATAAACTGTTGAGAACCATGATAACATTTACACATAACTACTCTGAATGCCATGTTGACTCAACTCAGGTGAACACAAAGGTATGAGGTTGCATGTAGACTTCCAAAATAATACAAATTAAAAGCAACAACAGTGACTTCATTGAGGAGGCATATGTTAGAGCTGTGGAAAACTGGCTAGATAGTGGGTACATTTTGGTAAGTAATCAGAGGCAGTGTGAAGCTAGAGCTCGGCAGAGAATATGACTGAATGAATTTCTGCAATGGGAAATGATGCCTCTCTCCTCAGTGTAGAAAGTGGGGAAGAGACAATGCACAGAACTGCCCTTTTCATCACATTCTCAGATGACCTCCTATTAAGGATATTAAGTATGCATTTGAACTCAAGTACCTGAAGTGTATGGAAGAAACACAATCAAGAAATACAGCAATAAAAATCCTTCACATGTGTTGAGCATTTAAAGTCATCAGGATATATTCACCAAGGACTGAAGGGAATGTGAAGGAGAGGAGGCACAGGAATTGACTCATGTGTCTCTTTAAAATTGAAAAGCTGGCATGATGATACTAAGAGGATGCAGTAAAAGGAGGAGAAAAGCAACTCAGGCGGCTGTGAGAACCTGGTGATCTGACTGACAGTTTGCTTTCCAGCAGAAAGGAGAGACAACCACGGCAAATACTATAGAAATCAAGTCAGAGGAGACTCAAATGTAATTATGTATTTAGCCACATGAGGCCACTGAATTTGTAGTGAAGTAACATTCTGACAGCCCTCATGCTGCATCGCATGTCTTTGTGTATTTTACTTGGAAATAAATCTGATTATTAAGATTGATATTTAATAATATGAATATGAGTTGAGTGTAAACTAATCTAGTTTTTAAAGACCATACACACGAAAAACATTTTCCGGAAGTTTTATTTGGCTACTAAATAAAAATTATTTCTAAATGAACCCTTAGAGTGTTGCATCTGAGATTTCCATGATTACCAGGAGGAATAGTCTGATTTACCCTTTTGCTAATTTTTTTTTCAGCGCAGTCATTAGAAAACATTCTCCTTTTTTGTCTTCTAAGGTGAGAATCTTTATATCCATGGAGAGGAGCAACCACACAGTGTCTGAGTTCATCCTCTTGGGATTCACCTCTGACCCTGTCATGCAACTGGTCCTGTTTGTGATGTTTCTCATCATGTACACATTGACTGTGTTAGGAAACATCATTCTCATTGTGTTAATCTGCAACGACTCCAGACTGCACACACCCATGTATTTCTTCATTGGAAATCTGTCTTTTCTTGATCTCTGGTTGTCCACTGTCTACACTCCAAAGATCCTAGTGATCTGTATCTCTGAAGACAAGAGCATCTCCTTTGCTGGCTGTGTGGCTCAGTTTTTCTTCTCGGCTGGATTGGACTATAGTGAGTGTTACCTGCTGGCTGTTATGGCTTATGACCGCTATGTAGCCATCTCAAAGCCATTGCTCTATTCTCAGGCCATGTCCATCAAACTATGTGCATTCTTTGTAGCAGCCTGTTACATGGGTGGCTTTATTAACTCTTCCATCATCACCAAGAAAACATTTACCTTTGACTTCTGTAATGACAATGTCATTGATGACTTTTTCTGTGATTTGCTCCCCTTGGTGAAGCTGGCTTGTGGTGGGAAGGATGGATACCAGGCCCTGATGTACTTCCTCCTGACCTCCAATGTCATGACACCCATTGCCCTAATCCTGGCCTCTTATCTCTTCATCATTGGCACCATCCTGAGAATCCGATCTACCCAGGGCCGCCTCAAGGCCTTCTCCACCTGTTCCTCCCACCTCATCTCTGTGACCTTGTACTATGGCTCAATACTTTACATCTACTCTCGCCCCCGCACCAACTATTCTTTAGATACCGACAAAATTGTTTCAACATTTTACACAGTGGTTTTCCCCATGTTGAATCCTTTGATATACAGCTTGAGGAATAAGGATGTGAAAGAGGCTCTGAATAAACTCTTTAAGTAAATCAAGACCATTCCCTTATGAGAAGCACAGAGAACATGAAATGTGCTTATGTGAGTTTTGGTAAGGATGCTGCTGATCTCACCCATAATATAAGTAAAAGCATTTCCACCATTCCTGTAAGACATTTCAGGAGACCTACTACAGAAAGTAGGTTAATGTATGTGATAATACTTAATTATAAAATATGCAGACTTGTGTTGTTGTCACATTATCTTAGACTACAAACAAAACACTGCATTATCAAACATTCATTGTCTAGCTTTTAAGAGTGACAGCTCACTACTGTAGCAGAAAATCTGGTTGATTAGTACATGGAGAACAGTATGTACACAATTATTTGCCCTAAATGAGAACAATGTACTGAGTTAATTTCACTATTTTCCTATGACTAGAAACCAGTGTTTCTAGTATATTAATTTACCTTACTACATGAGCAAAACTAGAAAATATACCATTCTAGAGGCAAATGACTAGTTCCAAAACTAAAACTAACATAACAAATGTATTCTTAAAAGTATCTGTATCAGAAACCCATATGTCCCCCCTGCCTTGGAGTCAGGGTTTCTCAGTGCACCATGTACAGAGACTTGATTCTAATCATTTGAGAAACAAGTAAGTTCCCTTCTCTAAATATGGATCAGAAAATATTCAGATACTGTAAGCATGGCTGAGCAAGATGTATGCTCATTTTCTTTCTATATGGAAAAAGAACCTTGGCTCCAGTACCATTTAAAAATCATAATAAATCTAAGAAAACAGAAAGGTAAGTATAGCCAAACTGTGATTGAGTTCACGGCACTGACTTTTTAGAACACATCTAAGACTATGATAAGCTCATTCATGCTTTATGTGAAATGTTTATAACCTTGAAGTATTCAGAGGAATCTTCTACACTGATTTGAAATTTTAGGATAAACTCTTCAGGGAATTTTCTTGTTCAAGTGGCAAAGTTTAAATTCTTAATATAACAGGATTCCATAGCTGTATCTTCAGACATACAAGTTTTTATAAACTAAGTATTTTATTTTTTAGAATTTACTTTTTCCTTTATATTTTCATATAGTAATGGATTCCATAGGAACATTTTCATGGAACCCTATAAATGGTTGTGACCACATTTTTAAAGAAATTATTTCTTTTATTTCTTGAGATTTTAATATATTTACATCATTTCTCCACGTCTCCTTTTCTCCCTCCACGTCTCCCATGCACCTATCCTCGCTCTCTTTCAAATTCATGGTCTTGTTTTTCCACTAATAGTAACATGCATACATATAAATATGTATTCTTAAATACCTAAATGCAACATGCTCACTCTGTATATTGTGTGTGTGTGTGTGTGTGTGTGTGTGTGTGTGTGTGTGTGTGTTTTAAGGGTTGACCATTTAATACTGGATAACTAATTGATGTTGGTGTGTTCTTCCCTAGGAAAGACTATTTCCCCTACTCACAGCATACCTTAGTTGCCTGTAGTTCTTTGTGTAGAGATGAGGCCCCATGAGCCTCCTTTTTCCCATTTAACATGCCTATTGTTATTGCCGTTGTTCAACTCATGCTTTATTTAGACAAATTTGCATGGTATGTTATAATTGAGTTCATTTATAAAATATTTCATGTAATAAACATTTTTAAAGGACACATGACTTTAGGTAGAGTTACTATGCCATAAGTCTCTTGAACTTAAACATTCTACTAAAAAACTGAGTTGGTTGTTGTATTCATTTGCATTTCTCATAGAAATAAGACCAATATGATATCTGTGTGGTGCACAGGCTCATATGAAGGCTGGCACTATATATCTTCCATGTGGCTGAGCAGGCTAGAGACTAGAGTATTTTGTACTCCACAGTAAGTTCAGAGCAGTGACTCTCACAGTTCCCCATCACCTGCACTGTTGGGAATTCTTTTTACTTCGGCCTTCAGCTGACTGGTTATCTCATTTAAAATTGTCTTGCCAAATACTTTTCTCTAAAAATTTTTTTAAATTAAGACTAGGCCAAATTATTTCATTGGGTTTTGGTAAGAGGCAGTCAGCAAAAACTGTGTGTACTAAGCTTACCTCTCCCCTTTCTTCCCTCTCCTAGGGAACATTAATCTATTTACAATAATATGCCTGAATAAATTTGTAAAGTGCATGTGCACACGTGCGCGTGTACACACACACACACACACACACTCAAGGAGAAGTGCTATAAGTTTTCTATATTCTTCCTTCTTAATAAAGTCATTTTGGAGAGACTTATTTCTTTGCTTATTAATTAGTTAATTACCTAACCTTCTGCAAACATTTATGAAGTAGTACTTTATTACTAAGTACAGTGCAGGGGATTATGGCAGGCCTGAGATACATATACAGTAAAAAAAAAAAACCAACACAGACTCAGTCATCTTGTGGCTTATGGTTTGGAAACTATTTAGGAAGCATAAAATTGCCAGTATATAAAATTTTATAATGTGGGATATGATAAAAGTAAAAAAAAAGGAGGGGGAAGAGTTCTAATGGGTTTTGATTTATTTCATAGCTACAAAGCCAGATTCTCAGACATCAGTGAATACAAAATTTAAAGCATGAATAAAACATGAATAAAAAAATTTAAAAATCGTTAACATGACTTTCTCTGTCCATTTATTTAAAACCATTATAAGATTAGTATTTTCATTCTCATTAATGTCTATTCTATTTAAACTGTGTAGTCAGAGAGTGATACCAAATAAAATTCCAGGTATCCAATGAATGAAAACACCCAAAATGAAATTCTAGGTATCCAATAAAATAACTCCGCAGCTAGCAAGTTTGACTGCCCTGGAGCAGAGAAGTAGAATTGAGAGAGCTCCCTGGCTATCTCTGAATTTTTTTTTCCTTGCAGTCTCAACATAAGCATAACAAAAGCAGGGTTTAGTTCATGAACACACATTACAAAGCGTCTACTTGATGCGTTCTCCCCAGTCCTCCAAATTAAGCCCTCTTGCATTGCAATCTGAGTCTCTATGACAAAACAAGCATGGTGGAAAGCTATTTACAGTGTGCCCGGCACTCTCCGGACCTCCATTCTTCCAGCCCAGGCAAAGTCAGACAGCGTCATCATGTCAATGGAGCTCCAGTTATTCTTTTTAAGAATTATTTCTTCGTCCTTGAGATTGCAGTATGATTCCATCATTTTCCTCTCCCCTTTCCTCCCTCCGAGCCTTCCTCATCAGCCTCCCCCCCATGCTCTCTTTCACGTTTGTGTTCTCTTTTCCCATTAATTTATTCTTAAACAGACTCACTGTGCATTTCAGTTCTTGAACTTTATTTATTTTTTTTACTTAACTTTTGAAATTATACTATAATTACAACATTTCTCCTCTCCTTTTCCTCCTTTAAGGAAATGCCATACCTCTGCACTTTCATTTTTCTCAATAATACATTGTTTAAACATTTTTATATTGTTCTTCATAGGCTTTATGTCAATGAATTGCTTGAGGTATGACTGAGATAAGATCTATAAACAATATGTAATATCACTATCCTTTTTATTATGTCTTCAGAATGGGAACTTAGTAGACAGAACCTAGATTTTATTATGCACAGTGCTTTGTGCAGGCTACATTAGATCTGGGGTTCCTCTGGTGTACAATGCAAGGACTGATTATATTTGTCTTGTGAAAGAGTGTGGGGATCATCAAATGTTCTACATTTTCTCCTATTTAAATCACTTGACATGGATAGGGATGTACCAGGTAATATAATTTGAAAAAGCATCTTAAACACACACACACATGCACACACACACACACACACACACACACACACACACACACATCAAAGCCAGCATAAACAACAGTAAGAGGAGCAGTATGGATGCCAGCAGTAAGAGGTGGTGGTAGTGATGTAGATTTTCCCTGCCCATAGACACCTGATTCTGCATCACAGAAAGCAGGGTAGGTATGAGTAACAAATTGTGGGCTGGAGAAGAAAGCTGAAACTTGGGATACTACTGTGAAGTTTAATCCATTCCCAAGTTGCTATAAGAGTCTGAGGTTGGGAAGAAGAAATATTGATTATTTTATAACACATTCACAATAAGCAAAATCTTTTACCTCCTTCCTCTTCATCCCCCCACTCAGTTTCATCTACAGAGGTAGACACATCCAGCTTTCATCTCTACAGAGGTTTTAGTGAATTTTTCCTGTGATATGAAAGCCATTCACACACTGAAAAAACAACACAAAGGAGTGCGTTCCTTGGCCCCCATGTCTATATTTTCCATTAATAACTTTGTGCCCCTGACATACAGAGTAGCTCTAAACACTGCGCATGTGATCCTGGGCCATCATGAGGATTTCTGTGATGGTCTCTGCTTCTTGCTTTACATTAACCCTTCTTCCATTATAATTGTGCTTGGACAGAGGATGCATTTTTTTTTCTTTTTTGTGCTTGCTTGAGTGAAAGTGAACACTTTAAGACAAGGTGCAAAATGTTCTGGAGTTTTACAGGTGAGCATTTTTTTTTAGAAATATATTTTGTTCCTCTGTTTTCATAGCTAGTATACAAATCCTTGTATATTACTTCAGAATTGTAAATTCCTCCTTTTCAGAAACTTCCATTGCATCTGACCTTTCAACATCGATAATTTTCATGCCAACAATCAGGGAGTAGAAATTATGATAATTGTGCTTTAGTCAGGACATCCATACTCAGCATGGTTCCTGGGAAAAGATTAAAAAAATGCTATAATGGATGCATTCTTCCATTATAATCATAGAGCCATGTATTCAAACAAAACAATATTCTGTATCAATATCATTACCTGATTGGTATGATGTATGGCAATGCTGATTTATCATTTCCAGAGATTAATGTCAGCTTAACCTAAGTTGGAGCATTGTTTTAG
Source organism: Peromyscus nudipes (assembly GCA_902168325.1). Taxonomy (NCBI): domain Eukaryota; kingdom Metazoa; phylum Chordata; class Mammalia; order Rodentia; family Cricetidae; genus Peromyscus; species Peromyscus nudipes. Next base: position 27,367 of record CABHPH010159689.1, read on the forward strand.
TTTATATTTTCCTTCTAGGAAATATTGAAATAGATTACAGCCATTAACAATGGAAATATTTGTTTTTATAAGAAAATCATCACTTAGATTTCTTCATCTGTTGTACCAGATCCAGAATCTATTGACATACATGTCTACACAACAAAATATTTACTTGCCCCCTAGAGTTTCTGACATATGTGGATGCTGATATCATCTTCTCTCTGACATTTATGCATTGAACTCAGATTTTCACAGCTCTAGAAGCCAGTTCCACTCTGATTATCATATGGCAGTGCTTTACAGCAATGTAACTAAAGCTTTAGCATTTTCAAAAATTGCAATAGGAAGAGAATAATACATCCAATAAGTTCTTCTTTAAACTTCTCCTTTAGTTTTTGAGAAATGTATAGATGAACTCAATGAATATGATCCTATCTATCCCAGTCTTTCCCTTCCACTCCCTCCATATACCCCTCCTAACTCTATGTCTTTTTTGAACAATCCGTTAAGTCCAGATTGTGCTATTCAGTGTACAAGGATGTGGGGCCATTCATTGGAGCATGAAAAACCTACCAGTGGCCACATTCTCAAGAAAAAAGTGACTGCCTCCCCAGTAACTATCCACTGTCAAAAGCTCCTCAGCAAGGCACAGGGCCTAAAGATCATCTATGCCATCAAAACACTTGACATGAATTTTTTTTGAAGAAGAAGATGCCCATGAACACAACAACATCTGTAGCTTGAGTTTTCCTGCCTGGCCCACAGTCAGGACAAATCTCTCTCACCCGCCAGTCCCACAGCCTCTCAGACCAAACCAAGTAAACACAGAGACTTATATTGCTTACAAACTGTATGGTCGTGGCAGGCTTCTTGCTAACTGTTCTTGTATCTTAAATTAATCCATTTCCATAAATCTATACCTTGCCACGTGGCTCGTGGCTTACCGGCATCTTCACATGCTGCTTGTCATGGCGGCGGCTGGCAGTGTCTCCCTCACTCAGCTTCCTGTTCTCTCAATTCTCCTCTCTGTTAGTCCCGCCTATATTTCCTGCCTGGCCACTGGCCAATCAGTGTTTTATTTATTGACCAATCAGAGAATTTGACATACAGACCATCCCACAGCAAACATCCATTACAGCAAGAAGTCCAAAAGGGTGCAATAATGTCATTTATATTCTGGAGATAACAAATAGCCATGTACTTGGACTTCAGAGAATTCAATTGGAGATAACTTATGCTTAGTACTATAAACCTAGCCCACTAACTGTAGATGGTGAGCCAATGGACCCTAGAGGAGAACCTACCACTGCCACTTCCCTAAAGCAGTATAATTTCTAACTGCATTATAAATACTTAATCTTATACCCAAAGGTAAGTGTAGCTCTTAGTCTTCCCCAAAGAAGCTTCCTTTGTAGCAGACAGAGAAGATTACAGAAATCCACAACTGGTCAAAAGACAGAGAACAACTGATCTTGGGGTGTTTGTCCCCAACTGATACATCTACAGCATAAGCTCTACATCAGAGATTCACAGAGCATTGTGGAAGAGGAGATGGAAAGATTGTAAGAGCCAGCAGACAAGGATGTATGGAACACAATAGCGTCTTCTGTACAGGGCAGCCAAGCTGTGCCCAATATGACTTCCTAATAAGATCCAAAAAATGACAGTAATAATAGACATGTGGATGGGGGAAAGCTCACAAGACCTCAGCCCTAGGTGAAAAGCTACAGGCAGTCAATGGCTGCTGAGAGAAGGAGGATCAGTCTTCTGCAAGGATAGGTCCCCAGATAGATATCATATCCCAAGAGCCCAGCCCAATCCTGTGTAAATATGAGCAACACTAAATGAGCTCAGTAGATTCTATGTATTTATATATAACATATATATGAAACAATAGTAATTAAAGAAGAGGCCGTAACTTTGATAAGGAATGGTGGGGGTACACAGAAGGAATTGGAGGGAAGAGAGGAAAAAGGGAAGGTGATGTAATACTTCTATAAATTTCTCAAAAAAATATACAATACTCATATAAAATTCTCAAAAAATAAATAAAAATAGAAGAAAACAAAAATAAATGAATAAGCAAAAGCTCTATTCTATCAGCCTTGTGCTTAGTTCACTGTGGTCCTCACACACTGAGAAAACAGCAAAAATGTTGATCATACTTAAAAAAAGGGAACTATATAAAACAACAAACATCAGTGGCTTTACAATCTACATTCCTTCCAGCAGTACAGGAATATTCCCTTTTCTCTGTGGTGGCTTCCTAACTTACCTTGTATCTTTCTTGAGCATAACTGTTTTAATGGCTGTAATAATTGCATTTTTTGTGATTTTAATATACATTTCCCTGAGAGTGTTACTGAACACTTTTTTATCTATCTATTGGCCATTTCTATATCTTTTTTTTCTTTTTGGAGTTTTGCATTTGGTTGCTTGGCCCTCTTTTAATGAGATTGTTAATTTCCTTGTCTCAATTCAATTACTTCATCTTATGCTTCACTTCTGCCCCACTATCTAGTATTATTTTCTTAATTCCATTAACTGGAAATCCATTTGTATTCAGTTGCTTTTTGTTGTTGTTGTTGTTACACATATATATATAACACCATCCTGCAATGAAGATGTCACCAGATAAAAGCCAGGTCTACCATCTTCACCCATAGAAGCTCTTGAGAAATCAAGCAATACATTATAAAAAATAAATAAAGCATGCAACACTGAGGTTTTTATCTTATTAACTTATGTATTGAATCTTGGAAAACTCCAGTTTTAAAGTAAGCAAAATAATTGTGGTAGTGTCAACTGTCTTAGTCACTGTTGTATTACTGTGAAGAGACGCCAGGAGAACAAGTCCCTTTAAATCAACTGAGCAAAGCTCATGACAAGTCAACTCTTATAAAAGAAAGCATTTAATTGCAGACTTGCTGACAGTTTCAGAGGCTTAGTCCATTATTATTATGACAGGGAACACTGCAGCAAGTGGGTATGGTAAGTAGCTAAGAGCTCCATCCTGATCTGCGAGCAGAGAGAGAACTGGGCCTAGCACTGGCTGAACTGCTGCTAAAAGCCTAAAAGCTTAAAAGGGCTCTAGTTCCTGGTCCTCATGCCTTATATACCTTTCTGTTTCCTGCCACTACCTCCTAGGATTAAAATTGTGTGTCACCATGCCTGGCTGTTTCCAGTGTGACTTTGAACTCATGGAGATCCAGACAGATCTCTGCCTCTGGAATGCTAGGATTAAAGGCATGTGCTACCACTGCCTAAACCTATTTTTACTATAGTAGCTGTTCTGTTCTCTGACCCCCAGATAAGTTTATTGGGGTGGACAATACATCAACCACACTTTAGGAATCATTTTATCACTACATTTTTTACGACCAGTAGTATTTAAATAACCCATTAGTGCTTAGCATTGATTTGAAAAAAATATGCCTATTAAGACTTTGAATAGAGTAGAAAAGAAAACAATTTCCTCAGTCCATACAAGTCAGGGAATTGTCTGTGTTACATCAAAGAGACACGGTCAATTTGATGGTTTGAATAAGAATGCTCCCCCCATAGGCTCACATATTTGAATGGTTAGTCACTATGAAGTGGAATTTTTTGATAGGATTAAAAGGATTAGGAGGTGTGGCCTTGTTGGAGGAACTATGTCACTTGGGATGGGCTTTGAGCTTTCAAAAGCCAGTGCTAGGCCCACTGAAGTAAATCATAAATATTAATATTTATACTCTTAGGTTAAAGTGAGACCCTAAATGTGTGTTTTTGATCTTGGGCTTAGAATATTTTGATTTTTAATATTTAAAGTTTTTTATTTTAATTATGTGTAGATTGTCTGTGTTTTGTGTGGGTAATGAACTTGTTTACATGTGCTTGTAGAGGCCAGAGGCATCAGATGCCCCTGGACCTTAAATTATAGGCATTTGTGAACCACCCATTGTGGCTACTGGCAACTGACCTCTGGTCATCTGCAAGGGCAACATATGCTCTAACCTCTGAGTCATGTCTCCAGCCCTTTATTTTTATTTAACCCAAAATACGTCTTAATAACATTTATATTAATATCCTAGTACAGAAAATGGAAGTTTTACACAAATATATTTTATGTATATTTAATCACACTTATAGGAAGAAATTTAAGAGACTTCTTACTAAGAATACTAATTTATAAAATGTTGAACAAATTTCTAGCAATCTAACTATTTTGTATCTTTTCCATATTTGATACAGTTCATTTACAAAATTTCAAAGTCAAACTAAGTGAGGGAAAACAATCCAACTCTTTCCATGTCATTCTTTTCTCATGATCATTATGACCAAATTGAGGGGAGGGGGTGGTGTTGTATTAAAGTTAGTATTGAAATACACAAGAATATTACACTGAAAAACTCATCATTATGTATTTGGAAAAGTTTAAGTAGCAAGAATATATTAATCATAATTGAGAAGGTTGCTAAAACTTTCATACCTGTTAGTACATTATTTCAACTTTTAACTATGATCGAAATACATATAAATGTCTCCAAGTCAGTTTTTAAACAGCCATAATACATAAAAGGCAACCTTTATGTTTGTTGTTGTATAGTCTGTATCAGCTTCTTAAAGGCTTCTTTAACATCTTTGTTTCTCAGGCTATAGATGAAAGGGTTGAGTAATGGATTGATGATGGTGTAGAACATGGCTGCCACTTTGTCTCTCTCCAAGGAGTAGTTGGAACTAGGCCTTGAATACATGAAGAGCAAAGAACCATAGAAGAGGGTGACAGAGACCAGGTGAGAGGCACAAGTAGAGAATGCCTTGCGTCTTCCTGAGGCTGAGCGGATCCTCAAGATAGCCAGGAGGATGTTGAAGTAGGAAATGAGGATGGCAAGAATGCTAGAGAGCACAGTGAAGCCCACCATACTAGAAAGGATTTTCACATAGACACGAGTGTCTGAACAGGACATTTTTACCAATGGAAGCACATCACAGAAAAAGTGATCAATAATATTTTTACCACAGAAACGTAACCTGAATGTGTTGGCAGTATGGGCTATGGCATTTAAAAACCCTCCTACATAGGATCCAACCACTAGCCCAGTACAGAGAGAAGTGGACATGATGCTTGAATAAAGCAATGGGCTACAAATTGCAGCATGGCGGTCATAGGCCATGGCTGCCAGCAGGTAGCACTCAGTGTAGGCTGCTACACAGGAAAAGAAAAACTGAGCCCCACAGCCAGCCAAAGAGATACGCTTGTCTTCTGAGATACAATTGACCAAGATTTTAGGTATGTACACAGAATTATACCAGAAGTCCAAAAAAGATAGACCACCTATAAAAAAGTACATGGGTGTATGCAGCCTGGAATCAATACGAATTAGGATAATTAGGGTCATGTTCCCTGACAAGGTCATCAAGTAGATGGTTAAAAATATTCCAAATAGGACCAGCTGCCAGTGAGGGTCTTCTGAGAAGCCCAGGAGGATGAATTCAGTAAGGATGGTGCGATTGTCCACTTCCATGTCCACAGAGGGGAAAGCCAGGGTAGGAAGATGCAGGAATGCACAGTTTAGAGATAATCCTAATAAGAGATTAAAAGAAATAATCAATCAATAATTATTGAACCTGAATAACATGGTGTGATAAAAACATAGATTAGTGATATATCAATGAAGAGTAGTGAGCAATGTATCCATAAAATCAACAAAGATCGGGAGGTTTATAGATGTTTAATCCTTTAAGTAATTACATGGTGTCACAGGACTGTGGGGTTTCAGGCTGTACTGTAGAAGACTCCTGGAATTAGAGTAATAACCCAGGTTTTAAATTAGAAAATTTTCAAAGTTTCATTTCTAAACTACATCACTCAGAGCCAGGCCCTTATCAAAAAGATAAGACACAGAAAGCTCATGAACATTCTTTACAATTTTCTGACACGTTGTCAGACTGAGTAAAGAGGAAATACAAGAAAATACTCAAAAACTGTATGTGGTAGTGAGCATATTTAAAGGAAGTATTCAATAAATTATTGTATTCATTTTGTAAAGTAAAAAAATTAAATACATAAGTGAAATAAATGACACTTTTTGCATTTAATCAAAAAGACAGACTTTTAACTGTGTTGAGTATTATTCTAACCTCTCTGCCTTGTGTACTGCTATTACCTAAGATATTAGACATTTTCTATTAAATTTAAAACATTCAATCATCTTTCCATAAACTAGTGAGAACATCTTATATGCTAGGCATTGTGATGATAATTTTATGAGCAGCAGTATATATATGTTCATATATATGTAATCTTTCAAACTATAAGTACAAAGATAAAAAAGTGTTTATTACTATGTTCCAGTCATGACCTCAAGTCCCACCTCCCACCACTTTCAACCTTGCCCTAGCTTTATGAGGGGCATGACAAGCCTGTTGCATCAGTTGATAAAAGGGAAGCACAGATTAAGCAGGATGCCCACAATGATCATGCTCTGTTGAGCAGCTCAGTTCATAATGTAACTCAAAAATCTCCTTGATCAAATGTTTCCCAGTTCCCAGCAAGGGAAAAAACTCATTTTCTCCAAAGGTACCTCACTAGAAATGCAAACCACACTTAAGAGAGGCTCCATGTCCATAGTAAATGGCCAGCATAAAACAAAGTCAAAGATATTTTTGGAGATGTTTTGTCTCATAATGCTATGTTTGGGCATTTTTTACCTTGTCTTTTGCTTATCTGTTATTGGTTCTGACTCTGTTCTTACATTATATGTCTGGACATTATCTGCCTGTCTGCATATTTATGTGTTTCTTGTGATTTTACTTTTTTGTTATCTGTTTTCATTTCTCTTTTTGTCTGTTTGGTTTGTTCTGTTTTCTTTTTTGTCTGTTTTCTAAGGAAAATGATAAAGAAGTTATAAAATCATATGTGTGATGAGATGGAAAAGAACTGAGAAGAGATGAGTGAAGGGAAAAATTTTCAGAATGTATGGTATAGAAAAAATTATTTTCAAGGAAAAAATAGGAAAGTATGTTTCCCAAATGCCTATCACTAATAGAAGAGAATGACTGTATCTACCCTTCTCTTCCTCACTGAGATCATGCTAGAGCTGACTAACATTTACTTCTTTAATTACTAAAAATGTTTTAAAACTATTTATTTTAAAATTACTTTTTTCACTTTGCCTTGGGTTGTGTAGGAATATAAACATAACTGGGGCGTTTTTGACACTGTGGATGCTCAACATGAGGAAGAGTTCAGTTTTTAATGTGAGGGCATTAAGAGTCTTAAATCCGTGTGTTTCATGTCTACAAATAACAAAAATCTCTAAGACACATTTAATACAATGTTTTATCCAATTGTTTGAAAACAAGCGAAAAGTTTAAATGCACAAATGTAGTGATTTACTCCAGTGTTTGAATGGGTAAAAAAAATGCAACAGGGCAGCATTTTATTCTTTGTCATGTTGTTTGCCTCCTTAGTGTGGTATATAAGACACTTTCTAACTAATATTTCTATAATGAACTGGTGGGCAACTGGCGTTATGTCTTACATCTATCTCCTCAAACTGCTGTTTACTCTGAACCTAGGTCACACTATTCAAGGCAAAAATCTACTGGTTGATTGAGTGTTCCAAGCATACTGCATTATCCCAAAACTAGAAAGAATAAAAATGAAGCTGAAGACTCATTCTCAAGGTCTTTAGCCCACCAGGAATTGTTAATCAGGTGTCAGCTAAAGTGTGCTCGGGAAGCAACAGGCATAAAAAGTTCAGAAATTATCACACAAAGCCTCCAATTCAGAATAATCTATCAAAATATACCATACTTCACATAGTATGGTTGATGAAGATATTATCCATAGGGAATGATTCAAAGGATAAGTTTTATTAATAAATCTCTACCCCCATAGAATCACTTGCCTACTTTCTTCATTGGAGCCTCTCAAATTCAATGGAAATAATGGGACCTTCTGGCACTCTAAAACCAGTACTGAAAAATGAAAACATCGTATCTTGAATGTCTGGGAAGCAAACTGCAAAACAATAACTAAATCCACAAGAATATCACAGATTCTGTCCTCTTAATTTCCCCTGAGTAATGAAAATATTCATGGTATGACCTTAGACAAAATTTAAGTTTGTAGATGAGGAACACACATCTCACCAAATGAGATTTGCCTGAGAAGGAAAGTGTGCGTGTGTGTATATAGAAACAATCCATTTAGAGCCAAAACAGACCTATGCTAATTGTAGTCAAGGCCATAGAATGACCACCTTGCTTTGTTAAGCTTGTTTATCTATGCTTACCTTTGGTTAGAAAGGCCAGTTCCTGGAATTGACACCTTTCCCCTGCTCTCTGATGCATGTCCTGTGTCTATTGGACTCAATATACATATTTCCTCAGTAGCCCTTTGAGATTTTATCCACATAGCTGTATAGGAATATATGCCTCTGCCTCCAAAGACTTAATTAGAGTCTGTCAGTAATTTGAGGTTACATGGTTAATTAGGTTATGATGCATTCTGCAACACATTTTAAAAGTTAACCAATGGCTGTGTGTTTCAATATAATCATTAAGTGTGTCTGAAAACAGACTCTTAAATTTTGATAATCAGACATGTCATGGATGTATCCTGTAAACTATATTTTTCTTTGACTTACACTCTTCTCAGTCTCCAGGCTACAAAACATTGTCTTGTCCATCAAGAAACTCAGATCCATTGATGGAGAGGAAAAGGAAAGAGAAATAAAGGAAGCGGGGGAGGGGAAGAGAATAAAGGAAAACTTGAAAATAGAGAACGAACTTCTGAGAAAAGACAGGGGAAGCAGCTGGTGTCCTTTGCAGGGCTAGGGGTGGCTCTGAGAATTTGGTCTGGGCAGATAGAGTCTAAGTTGAAGGACCCCATCAGGTCCCGCCCCTCAGAGCTTGGAGCTTGGGGAGCACCGAGAAAGAAGGGAAGGAAAGACTATACGAATCAGAGGGAATGGAGGACAGCAGCAGAACATGGCCCCAAATCAACCCAGTAGGGGTTATATGGGCTCCCAGAGACTGAAACAGCAAGCAGAGGGCCTGCATAGATCTGCACCGGGTCCTCTGTGTCTGTGTTATGACTGTTAGCTTGTTGTTTTTACGGGACGCCTAACAGTGGGAGTAGGTGTATCTTTGACTCTTTTGCCTGCTCTTGAGACTCTTTCCCTCATATTGCACTGTTTTGTCCAGCCTTCATATGAGGGCTTTGCCTTGTCGTACTATATATTGTTTTGTAGCATTTAAAATAGAGAGAGAAAGAAAAGAAAGGGGAAAAGTAGAGAAAAGGGCTAGGGGAGAGCTAGAGAGGTTAGACACAATTAAGGTACAACTACTCCTGTTTAGAGGAGTCACACTGAAACCCATTAGCTTGAGCTATAAATATTATTGAATAAAGATAATGTAAGCAGCATCCTGTTGACAAGTTGAAGTTAAATGCCTAATGTCTTACTTAGGGTTTCTATTGCTGTGCTAAAATACCGTGAACAAAAGCAACATGGGGAAGAAACAACATATTTCACTTTCTAGCTAATAAGTCCATTACTGAAGAAAGCCAGGACAGGACCTCAGGCCAAAAACCTTGAGGCAGGAATCAGAGCAGAACCCATGAAGGAGTGCTGCTTACTGACTTGTTCCCTCTGGCTTTCTCAGCCTGCTTTTTTTCTTTTTTCCTCTTTTTTAAAAAAATTATTTATTTATTTATCTTACATCCAGACCACAGTTTCCTCTCCTTCCTCTCTTCCCATTTCCTCCCCTCACCTCCCCTTGCCCCCCCACCTCTGTTTTTATTCAGAAAGGAATAGACCTCCCATGGGTATCAACAAAGCATAGCAAACCAAGTTGCAGTAAAACTAAGCACTTCCCCTTGCACACTGTCCTTGACCCACTGTTTGCCCCACCACCACCAAGTAGACCCAGGCCACACAAGCCAGCGACCTTCCTGCCAGAGGAGCTATACCCATCTCTGGATTCTGTCTCCCTTGATCCTTCCCCAGGTCAAACCCATCCCAACTTGGCCCTGGCCCTGCTGCTGCTGCTGCTGCTGCTGCTGAACCCTGTCCCTACTCCAAAGGAATCCCACTGATCTGCTGCAGCCCTCCCTGGATTCTGCTCCCCCAAGACCCATACCACCACCCAACCCCTCCTACCTCATCATCCTCCCTGTGACCAGCCCTTCCCAGAACTCCAGAAGACTCTATAGAAACAGACACAAGCCGGGCGGTGGTGGCGCACGCCTTTAATCCCAGCACTCGGGAGGCAGAGTCAGGCGGATCTCTGTGAGTTCAAGGCCAGCCTGGTCTCCAAAACGAGTTCCAGGAAAGGCGCAAAGCTACATAGAGAAACCCCGTCTCAAAAAAACAAAAAAAAAGAAAAAAGAAACAGACACAGTCCATACTAGTCAGAAGAACAGCCCCAGAAGCTCTACTGGAGTCCAGGCTGTTC
>CABHPH010159690.1:0-40975 GCA_902168325.1 Peromyscus nudipes
GACGGAAGGAGAGAGCAGAAAGAGAAGAAGCCAGGATTCATTTTTTTAGTGACATTTGCTGACGGAATAGATGCTTTTAATTAAAAAAAAAAACCCTGTGTCTTTAGCACTTAGAGATTATGTTCATAGTGTCACACATTTAGTAAGACTGTCACTTGATGTCCAAGTAGACATCTACTGTGCAGATAAACTGTCTGATGGCAGGTTTTAACAGCAAAAAGAAGCTGGAAATATATCTGATGTTTCTGGAGCATAGTGCTGGGCTCTTTTCTCATGTGTACATATGACAAGAAATACCTGACTTTGCAGATCTTTCCTAAAGAAAAATAATCGGGAAACATTCTGTTACATTTGGAACCTATGAGAAATCCTACTCAATTTGTTTTGCTGTAGGCTTGAGTAATGGCAACTGATGCTTTATTTGAAAAGGGTTCTGTGAGCTGGTTTTATTTTCTTCATATTTTCATTACTTTCTGGTTTGAGAAGTGGGAAGTTGGAAGTGCATTTTTCAGTGGCTAAGCATCTAATTAGGTTCCACATCATATTGTTGCACTGGGCTTGAGGTCAGTGGTAGAGTGAGTTTTGGAATGGGATTAGGGAAAAAGAAAAGCTTAAAATTATTTTCTTGAAGGTTGAGACTAAACCGTAAGATTTATATACATTAATTCATGTCAGTATTAACACTAAATGGTAGCAACAGGTCAGAGGAGACAAGAGTCAGATGCCTTTGGCTCATCTGGGTTATATAGTAAAGAAACACAAATGTCTATTTTATCTACCCCTAAAATACTCAGGAAAGTTCACTGTTATCAATTCAAACAAATCTTTGTTCTGGTTATCTTATTTACCAAGTATGGTGGTTTGAATAAGAATGGCTTCCATGGCATGCGTCCCCCCTCTGTGCGCGGTGGTGGCGGCGGCGGTGGCAGTGACTGTTTTTTTGTTTTTTCACGTTTTTCAAGTATTTTTATTCTTTGTGTGTGCATAGGTGCCTGTGGAGGCCAGAGAGCACTTTGGGTTGGAGTTACAGGTGGCTGTGAGCTGCTTAATGTGGGTACTAGAAAGTGAATTTGGGTCCTCTGCATGAACAGTGCATGCCCTCAACTGCTGAACCATCTTTCCAGCTCCCAAAACAAGAATTTTAAATTTTCAGTAAATATTCAAAGTGATGTCAGAGAAGTAGAGATCCATGGCTAGGCCCCGGGTGGAGTTCCGGGAGTCCAATTAGTGAGAAAGAGGAGGGTCTATATGAGCGAGAATTGTTGAGACCAAGGTTGGATAAAGCGCCGGGACAAATAGCCAAATGAATGGAAACACATGAACTATGAACCAATGGCTGAGGGGCCCCCAACTGGATCAGGCCCTCAGAATGGGTGAGACAGTTGATTGGCTTGAACTGTTTGGGAGGCATCCAGGCAGTGGGACCGGGTCCTGTGCTCATTGCATGAGTTGGCTGTTTGAAACCTGGGGCTTATGCAGGGTTGCTTGCCTTGGCTGGGGAGGAGGGGACTGGCCCTGCCTGGACTGAGTCTACCAGGTTGATCTCAGTCCTCAGGGGAGGCTTTGCCCTGGAGGAGATGGGAATGGGGGGTGGACTGGGGGGAAGGGGAGGGGAGCGGGAGGGGGGAGAACAAGGGAATCAGTGGCTGATATGTAGAACTGAATGGTATTGTAAAATAAATTAAAAAAAAAGAATGGCTCCCATGGACTCATATATTTGGATGCTTAGTCACTAGGGAGTGGCACTACTTAAAAGGATGAGAAGGATTAGGAGGTGTGGCCTTGCTAGGGAGCATGTCACTGGGGGTGGATGCTGAGGTTTCCAAAGCCTGTGCCAAGCCCAGAGTCAGTCTCGCTCTCGCTCTCTCCCTCCCTCCCTCCCTCCCCCCCTCCCTCCCTCCCTCCCTCCCTCCCTCCCTCAGCCTGTGGACCAGGATGTAGCTCTCAGTTACTGCTCCAGTACCATGCATGCTGCAGCGCTCCCAGCCATGATGATAATGGGTTAAGCCTCTGAAACTATAATCAAGCCCCCAATTAAACGCTTTCTTTCATAAGAGTTGCCTTGGTCATGGTGTCTCTTCACTCCAATAGAACAGTGACTAAGACAAGCTTCATGATGGACTTCATTTCTGCATCTAGAATGAACTCAGCCAATGGAATATAATGTATGTACTCTGAACTTCAAAAAAGTCAGTACAGAAAGCGGAATGACTTTTATAATAAATATAGTACTATACTGGTAAAGATAATTATGGAGAGATTCTACTATTGCCCTTGAAGACAGATTCTGCTAAAATCAATGAAATTGCATGCATAGATCAAAGATAGAATATTCATTAATTTTCACATGTCAAATTAAATCAGCTCACAAACTAGCAGCTACATGCACTAGAAGAGCTATTTAAAAATACATAATCAGATCTTTATACTTTTGGAAAAAATTATTACTTCTAAAGAGAACATTTTATACACTCTATTTGATTGTCAGAAATGTAATAAAATAATCTGAATGTTATGACTACATACTATATCTTGGAAATGATGAATGTATATTTTCAAGGACTGTGGTAGAATAGCCAGTGTTCACAACTATAGCTTGATTATAGGTAATCTACCAAAGGGAATAAGCCTCCAAAGATAAAGATCACTTTATAATTATTAGCCATCGTGCTTTCAAAACAAAGAGGAAGTAAAGGTACACATAGAAGGCAGAAAGCTCAGGGTAAGCTGGCAATGCTTTCCCTTTTGGTCTTGCTAGTTGCTCTTTTCTGTCTAAGAGAATTCACAGGAAGGTCTTAGATTTGTGGGCTCCTTCCCCTCACCACTTCATGCTCAGATCTGGTAGGACTTGCTCACCGTTCTTAAATATCCAATCTAAGATAACCAGAGTGCTAAGGAAGCCCCAAATAATACACACATGAGGCCAGCTACTACTTACCCAGGGTGTCTCCATTGTCTTTTTAGATTTCCCAAACACACATTTTGACCTGGCCTCACTATCTCCTGCTGGTACACATTTCTGAGACAGACAGGCCCTAATTATTTTATTCTATATGGCTTATGCAAACAGGTTCTACAAAAGAAGTGGAACTGTGTCTGCATGATGAGCGAGTGTGACATACGTACACTGTGGACCCTAAGGTCTTCTCAAGGCCTGTTCACTTTCTTGACTTTATTTGGTTGTTTGAGGGCATCATTGGACTTTCCTGGTCCTTCCTTGAAGAAGGAGCAGCTCCCTTCTGTGAATAACCCTAGTGCTTTGATTCTCCTGTAAGCAGTTTTTTTTTTTTTAAACTCTCTTCCTTGCCATGATAATTACCTAAGCACCAGCCATGCCTTGCAATAGACAGGAATCTTCTATGCCTCATTGGTATTTTCTGTCCTTACATGGCATCTTGCTGGGGGCTAGAGCATACTGGACGTGAGAGGTTGTGTTCATGAGTTTCACATGTTCTGAGGTCCGAGTAAAGACTACTGTGAGACACCACCGAGCTGTGTGTGTTCAATATGTTAATGGAGGGCTCACACTGGTCTGGATTACAGCTTTCAGATCAAAGGGTCTGCTGTTCTGCAGACCCAATTTTCTGCATTTATATTTTCAAAAGCAGAAATGGCCCCTTTCCTCCCTGTTTGTCTCCTAGGACACAAAGCATGCTTAGACACTCACTTCTTTCTTGCTCGTCAGTACTTTGTGATGAAACACCAAAGACCTTACATTTAGAAGAAAATGTGTAAAATTCATGGCCCGACTTTGTTTTGAGGGAGTCGCTTGGGTGGTCGTAGCCTTTATCCTCTTATTACTGATATGAAATGGTACTTAAAATCAACATGTTAGCAGGCTTGCAGAAACAGTATGATGGTTTTATGGTGGCGTTCTACGTAGAGAATGCCCCATTTTCATGTTCAAGCATTATATGAACAAAAATGTGGTGATTATTACTTATGCTTTGGTTATTATAAAAACTAGGTCTACAAAGCTGGGAAGATACATTTTTTTTTCCAAGAAAACAGGAAACAGATCTGTTTTTTTCTGGTCATACCTAGTAGAAAAGCTATTGATTTTCTTCCAAGGATAAAATGGGACTGCAAGTAGTTGTTTTAAAATGCATTAAAGTGGCGCATAATTCAAATGAGGCCAGCGCTGCTAATTATTCTGGCCCATGTTCAGTTACCTTTGTGCTCTCTCTAATGTAAACAAGCGAATGCCTCCTAATTGCCCAAAATAGCTTTGAGGAGCTGTTGCTTTTTTTCTTTCTACTTTTGTATGAAATTTTTTTTACAGTTTATGTATTTAAGGAAGAGACAGAAAGTATGATTACTTAGGACACTTTTTCTAAAGAGAGTGCACTATTATTTATATTTTTTAGCCTTTAAAATCAAATTAAGGTGCTAATTAAGCTATTCATTTACTAGAGCGGAAAATAATTACACAATGTGTATCTGGAGGAATAAATAGCCTCATGTGCATCCAAATGAGGTAAAAATGGGCTTGGACATACCCATGTAATATGGTACATGAAGCGCAATGCATAATGAAGACATCAGACCTTTGCTATAATACAATGCAGCAATTATTTTCCAAAACGGACATTGACTTATGGGTGTGTCCACATCATTCCTCACAGCTCTGGGCTTTCAATATATGACTTAAAACCTGCAGCCTTGTTTTAAAGCATTTTACCCAATATTGACGAAATCTGAACAAGTTAATTTCCCTTATGTTTGCTGGAACTAGATACACAGCCAGAGCCCGGTCAAGGCGTGCTCATAATGAGAAACAGCACTGTGGTTGGAAGTCTTCCCCTTGAGTTCGAGCTACCAAGGCGGTAGTTACCAG
This sequence comes from Peromyscus nudipes, assembly GCA_902168325.1. Taxonomy (NCBI): domain Eukaryota; kingdom Metazoa; phylum Chordata; class Mammalia; order Rodentia; family Cricetidae; genus Peromyscus; species Peromyscus nudipes. The sequence goes on from CABHPH010159690.1 coordinate 4,838, forward strand.
AGAGGGTGAGAACTGGGAGAACAGGCGTTATAGTCTAGTAGGTCAGCGATTGGAAAAGGGTCAGCAGTGGAAAGAAAGGAAGTATTCAGAGGGGAGGAGAACTTTCAAGGGACAGTGATGTCTTGCTTTTCCTCTCTGCACATGGGGAGGACTTTACAACATCTGGAGAGATGTGGTGTGTGCAGGAAGTAGTATGACTCTGGTGTTGAAAGTCTAGAGGATAAGGAGAGCTGACTAGCCACTCCATTGAGTTGGGGAGAGGGAGAGAGAAAGGGAGGGGAGAAGGAGAGGAGGTGAAGATGGAGGGAAAGAGGAGAGGGAGGGGAGGGAGGAGGAGGGGAAGGGAGAGGGAGAGAGTTCTGCTTCATTGTATGAACATGGGGGACTTGCCATCTGGAAGGAGTGAGAAGGTGCCAGAAAACAGGTTGTTATGTGTCACTGACATAAAAGGCCAAGTGGGGAATCGTGAATGATCACAGAGGCTATAATTGCATCCACCTGGGCTAAAGGTTGCAGGAGGAAGAAGTCTAGTGGCTAGTGAGCTTTGAGGAACTCACTGCTCTCTGATCAAGAGGGTTCATGTGGGCATGCTTTGCTCCTGTCCTTTTTCTATCTTCCTGATTTGACACTGCCCCTCCCCATCAAAACATCAGCCAGAGAAGGAAGGGCATAGGGGAGGAGAGAAGTATGTGTTAACGAACTAGGAAGTCTGTCTGTCTGCAAGACCCTTTCTCTCTCTGTGGATGTGCAGCCTGAACAAGCTCGCAGGGAGAGGAGGAGGGTTAAGAGTCCAAAGTTGTAATTACTCTCTAGAATTGGATGTTCTAGTTTCTGAATCAAGGCTGTTTTTCATCCAGTCTCTAGGAAACATTATTACCACTTCTAAATAAAGTTGAATGGAAGAGTGGGAGGCACACATAAAGTTGTAATTTAATTATATTATGATATTTGCTTGAGTAACATTGAAATATTAAATGTGGTACTAGGATTGTAGGAAAGGAGGAAGATGTCTAAAAGTGTTGAGGGAGGGATGGAGGGAGGGGGAAGAGAGATATTGAAGACTGAAATTGGAAAAGGAAATGTAATAAGCAATCTTTCCAGGTGTGCCCCTTGCCGGCATCTCCCCACAGCCTCGCCCCCAGGAGGCAAGGGTGGACTTGCTGTGGAGGAAGGATTCTCAGTCCCTCAGGATCACTGTAGGTTAAGATCTGCTAAACAGAGATTTATGATCAAAGGTTGCCAGAATGGCAGGTGTTAAGGGCTCTGTCTCACTGTGACAGAGGTCAGCAGAGCCCAAATGCGGATAGACTTCTAGACTTATTGGATACAGATCATTACGTGATGATATAGGAAAAGTTTAAAGAAACATTCAGCTATCCCCAGGAATGACAGAGTAACAAGGAATTATCTAAAATAACAGAGAAGTACAAAACAATTAGCTTTCCAAACAGAACCAAATTGCTGGTAATAAGTTCCCTTTCCTATTTTCTACCTCTTCCTGTTTTTATACTGCATCATGGGTGATTTCTTTAAATTTATCTATTTTCCCTTTTCACTTGAATTGTCTAATCTATTGTTTCACCAATCGATCCACTTGTAAAATTGCAGCAATTATATATTTCCTTGTTGTGGTTGTTCAGAATGGTATCCCTATATAGCCCAGGCCGCTCTTGAACTCAAGATCTTCCTGTCTCTGCCTCACAAGTGCCGAGTGCTGGGATTACAGGTCTGTATCATCATGTCCAGCTATTCTTCTGTTTTGGAAACATTGGTTCTCCAGTTCTGCACATCTTTCAGCTGGTGGCACTGGAGCTGTAGTTACTGAGGCCACCAGTGAGCTTCTGACTAAAGCCCACGTACTGGGGAGCTAGGGCATCATGGCAACACACACAGGTTTTCTAAAATTCTGAGTTTTGCTTGAAAACTTTGAATCTTGTCATTGGCAACACATTCTGCCAGTTGTTTCACTTAAAGGAGCAGGCTTCATTTGATTTTGAGAAAATGTCTGCCAATTATCCCAGTTTGAATAGCCACAGTTCACCTGTCAGTCAGTCTTTTAAGTAAAGATGGGGTTCCTTGAAAAAGCCGGTTACGTCAGCTCACTACTCAATCACATCAGGGCTTTTCCTCAAGAAAACCATCATACGTTGGTATTCAGCAGAGGTGTTTTTTGTGGTTCCCATTTGGTTGCAGAGAATATTAAAAAGACATTGCTCAAAGGTCAAGATTTAATAAAATTATTTTTTTCTGCTTCAGCAAGCACATTGTTAGTCTTACATACTTACTGTGAATGTGCAGCAGTGAGGAGGAACATAGTGACTGCAAGCATGGTTTGGTGCCACTGCCTTGGCTTGTGCTCAGGCACCAGAAATTCTGGCCACCTTTGCTGTTAGACCATCAAGTAGGTGTCAGCACAGTGAAAAAGATAAATAGCGTCTTGGTAGTAGTATGAAGTGGCTTTGATCTGGGGGCTCCTGAGAGGATCTTAGGGACCCTATTGGTTTATAAACCACATTTTGAGACTACTGGTCTCAAAAGCAACAAGAGAAATGCCTTCAGAAGTGAGGTGTGAATTAGAAGGTCTGCCGAGCAAACAAACAAACAAATAAACAAGCAAACAAAAAACCAAACCAACCAACCAAACAAACAAAACCCCAAACTGATTATCTGACAAATCATACTCACATAAACTGATAACATTTTATTTGTAGAAATTAAATGCTGGGGTTAAAATACAGACAACAGTAGCATTTACATCAGGAGGGCTGCTTTTATTAGTCAGGGGGCATTCTGGAGGGAGGGGACTGTTGTTGATTGAATTTAAACATGAAGAAGTTCCAAGTCTGGGACAGTTAAAGATTATGGATTGTGCATATCTACTTATTTCCCGCCCCCCCCACTTAACACATACTGAAACAGATTGATGTTTTAAAAGCTATAAATTTATTTCATTTAGTAATGAAGGAAACTTTTCAAGACAAACAGAACCTGAGGTGCTCATTGCCACCAAGATGGTTCTACAAGCAAGATGCAGAGAGCAACCCGAGCTGAAAACGGAGGATGCTAACTAGGAGCAAAGAAACATGAAACCCCACATCCGCTGGTTAAAGCAGTCACACAGAAACTCAGAATGCTCTAGTTCTGTGTTAGTGGCATGTAAATCATGTCTTAGTATGAAGATTGAAAGTTGAAACAGGCTGGAATATAGTTCAGTTGGTAAAGTGCTTGCCTAACATGTGGGGGGCCTTGGATTTGATCCTTTGTACCACATAAATTGGGTGTATTACTCAGTTCAAGGACATGCTTGGCTACACAGTGACTTCAAGTCCAGCCTAGGCTACATGAGATCATGTCTCAAAACAAAATTATTAAAAAGTAAAAATGTATTAATGTAAGGATAGTTATAATAATTTATGAAGAGATATGCAATATAAAAAGATATAAATCACCATGACAACAATTCACAATGAGAGAGGATTGGAGTAAACTTGTGTATGTGCATATATACATATATATTTGTTTTATTGTATTATTTCGGTGATGGCACTGAGGATTGAACCTGGGACATTGTGTAGGTTAAGTAAGTACTTACATCCCAGGCCTACTTATGTATTCATGTGTATATGTGTACATGTTAAAAAAAACATAAAATTTGTATGTGTACACAATATCTCACGTAGTCAAAGCAATATTGATTAAAAAAAAAGCTGGAACCATTATATACTTTGGTTTTAAAATATACTGCAAAGTCATGATAGCCAAAGTAACACAGTCATGGCGTAAACACAGTAGACCCGTCAATGGATCCAAACAGAGAGCCCAGAAAGCAAACGCCAACATTTACAACCAGTTGATTTTTGACAGGTGCAACCTTCTTTTTCAGACTCAGAAGAGGTGCAGAGATCCACTATTGTCAGCTCTCGTGGATATTTTGATTTTCAGTAATATAGGAAATAAACAAGAATCAAAAAGTTATTATTTGCAGGTGACATGATCACTCACCTAGAAAGTTGAAAGAATCTAGGTTTCTCATAGAATTAATAAGAAGGTGGCATATAAACTATTTGCATCAGTTATGACAAAGGATACTTAAGAATAATTCCACCACCTGGGCAGGCGTCTCCATGACGGGTAAGGTGACCTGCTGACGTCCCACGCAACCCAAGTCAGAAGCTCATTTTTTAAAAAAAGGGGGACCTGTAGGGCCCTGGCCCCCATTTTGGGTAACTGCTGCCTTGCTTGCGCACCTTGACCTTGATATCATCCCTATGCTAATTCCCTGCCAGGTTCCACCCTCCTGAATGCTTAAGAGAAGTTCCTTGTCTGTGTATCCTGAATAATGGGCGTTAACAGATTAGAAGCAAGATTGTAAAACATCAGAAGCGAACTTCTGCCCTCCGGGGTCCCCCCATTGTGCTGTAAGCCTGTATTTAAGACCTCCTCCCCCCTTCAATAAATGACATTCGGCATTTAAAATTAAAAAAATATATAATTGAATGAATACTGCGAATGTAATATATGAATACCACAAATGTGATTAATAACATGAGTGTAATTAATGAATATCATGAGTGTAATTTAAAAAATAAATAAATAAAAAATAAATAAAATAAAAAAAGAATAATTCCACCAAATGATACATATAATCCTTTTGAAGTAAATTATAAAATTTTACATAATGATATTAAGGCCTAAATGAGTAGAGATATACAATATCATTGTAGACAAAGACTCTATGTTATGAGGAACTGCTGTAAACCCCAAGATTTACAAATTCAGTGTAATTAAATGCTCAATAGAGAGTGTTTTGTGGAACCTGCAGAGATGCTTATAGAATTTCTAAGAAAGAGCTGGCAAGGCAAGCGGCCACGGTACTCTTGAAGACCAGGATGGGAGATCTGTCTTGCCAAATATCAAGACTATTAAGAAAGTAAAATTAAATTTACTTAGAACAAGAGCCGACCCAGATTAAACATTCATTAAATATTAACCATTAATTATTATGCAGTTCACACATTTTCAGTATTTATTCTTTTGAAATAATCTCAGCATTTTAAACTTCTCTCAGTATTGAAATTTAAAAACATGTCTCTGGAGAATTTCTGAATGAAGAGATGTAGGTGCCACTCAAACCATATGGCCCTCAATAGACAGGGACTGGATTTCTGCTTCCTTTCTCTTTCATGTCTGTTTTCCCTACCTTCTATGGCCCTCAATAGACAGGGACTGCATTTCTACTTTCTTTCTCTTTCATGTCTGTTTACCCTACCTTCTTTGAGTTAGAATGGCAAGGGAGTGTATTTATGCAGTGCCTAGCTGCAAAGGAATAGGGAAGTAAGACGTCACAATGGGAAGTGAATAAAGAAGTATTATACACATGCGGTAAAATTCTGTTTACTTATGAGGGAAAATGGAAGCTGTCATCTACAGTGAATTTAGGGGGAGCTGGAAGACATCATGTTAAGCAAAACAGTCCAGAAAGATAATGCTGCCTGATCTTTGTCATACGTGGAAGCCAGAAAATCATCAACCTGAGTGAACAGAGAATAGTGATTACTACAGGAAGAGTAGGGGAGGTAGGAACGGGTAAGGGAGGGCAGGGTTGGATCTAGTCATACTGTATGCATGTGTTGAAGTGGCACAATGAATCCCATAATATGTATAATTAATATATATATATATAATTAAAAAGAAAATAAAAAACATGTCAAGGGAAGGAATGCAATTGAATTCCTTGGGCAATGGGAGAGACATTCAAAGTAGAAAGAAAAACTGATCCAAAGTGATAAATGACTGTGTAGAAAAGAATCACTCATTCAACAGAACACCACTTATTATCCATGTGTTAAGCACTGTGGCTAGCATAAGAAATATGAAGATGCACCAGACTGGTCATGTTTCTGAAATAGTCACAGTAGGTCACCTGGAAGGTACTGAAGTTTATGTCAAGTACTAGAACATAGAAGGCACCAAACAGCACTTTGGGAGCAAGAAGGGATGAAGGACAAAGTCTGAAGGGGGAAGAAGAGACAATTTTATCCAAGGAAGTCATATTTGTGGTTCATGTTATTAGTGGAGAAGATGGCAGAGATATATGACCTAGAGGAATAGACGTGGAGAAGGGAATTTCCCAAATATATTTTAGTAAGAGGATTCAACCTCCATCTACTAAGCACCATCAAATCTTGTAACAGTTTCAGACACCACAGAATACATTATTGTTTTGAGGTAGGGTCTCACTCTATATCTCAGGCTGTCCTTGAACTTGTGATTTCTCTCCTGAGTCTTGGCTTTCTGAGTTCTGCCTTTCATGAACTTACTTTTTGAATAACTAATAGCCCAATGACCCTAAACCAGGCCATCTTGGATGAGGAGCTAGGTAACCAAAGTCCCCAGCAATAGTGTGACTTCTGGGTGGAGAGCAAAGGTGAATCCAATGATCCACTCCAGTGATTTGTCCCATGTGTTAGGGAATGAAGTGACTTTGTACTCTATAACTCTGCCTGTGACTTAAGTGAGATTTCTCTCTTAAACTTGCACTCCTAGGAAATGTCAAGGCATAGCAGGATGAAAATTAGTGCAAACTGTGTAAGTGTCCTTTTGTGAATTCCACTCTGGCTGGCATGGCTTTTCTCATCTGATCACACACTAGACAGAGTGGGACTTTGAGATGAAGCAAGTGAATTAATTAGATGCAAATACCACTGCTATCAAAGAAGCCTTATGATTAAAGGTAGAGCTTTGATAATTGAATGTACTACATTTCTGGAAGGAGCCAGATTTTACATGTTATAAGATATCAGGTGTGTGGGAAATGGGGGCTGGGCCAAGGAATGTTGGAAGTAGTGTGGGATACATGTTTAACAGTATGAACAACACTAAAAGCTAGAATTTAAGACTGTGATAGAGGAAATTTTTCTCTTAGATATTTAGTTTCATAAAATCTCGAGTCTCTCCCTAATACAAACCCTTTCTACTTGGAATGTTGGATTCTCAGAGCCCACAAAAATTGATAATATAAGTGGTAGCATGAATTCTAATTGGTCTTAATAATAAAAACCCAGAGTCAGATATTGGGGTAAATGATGAAAGACCAGAGAAGTAAAGGAGCTAACAACTAGAGAGACTTCCTAACTCTCCTAAATCCTCAGGCCGAAAGGGCTGAGTTCCTGTCTTCACTCTGCTCTATCACTTCCTCTCTCTGCCCAGCCATATCACTTCCTGTTTCCTCCTCCCAAGTGCTGGGAATCAAAGGCATGAGATCGCAAATGCTGGGATTAAAGGTGTGTGCCATCGCTGCCTGGCCTCTAGTGACTAGCTCTGTACTCTGATCTCCAGGCAAGTTTTATTTGTTAGAGCACAAAGTATCACCACGGAGTGTGGTGGCGCACACCCTTAATCCCAGCATTTGAGAGGCAGAGGCAGGATCTCGGTGAATTCGAGGCCAGCCTGGTCTACAGAGCAAGTTCTAGGACAGCCAAGGCTATGTCTTAAAAAACTAAAATAAATAAATTTAAAAAATGGGTAATATGAACAGAATGATAGAGGCTTAGGTACTTAAGAGGCCATGAGTTTCCCTGCAGCAAAGACCTGGATCTCCAAAGGACATTTAATGGGTGCTTGTGTGTGTGCATGTATATGTGCATGTGTGTGTATATGTGTGCATGTAGGTCAGAAATTAACGCTGGGCTCCTTCTTCAGTTGCTCTTGACCTTATGTTTTTTAAAGAATTAATTTTATTATCGTGTGTGTGTGTGTGTGTGTGTGTGTGTGTGTATGTGTGTGTGTGTGTGTGCATGTGGATGCTAATGCCTATAGAGGTAAGAAACTGTATACATCTCTTGGAGCTGGAGTTATAGGTGGTTAAAGCTGCCCTGTGTGAGTGCTGGGAACAAAACTCAGGTCTTCTGCAAGAGTAGTATTCGCTCTTATCTGCTGAGCCATCTCTTCAGGCCCTCTCTACCTTATTTTGAGACTGTCCTTCACTGAACCTGGAGCTCACCAGTTTGGCTAGACTGTCTGGCCTGTAAACACTAAGGATCCTCCTGTCTTTGCTTCCCCCCACACACATTGCAGGCATGTGTCATTATGTGCAGCTTTTCACATGGGTGCTGAGAATCCAAACTCAAGGCCTCATGCTTATGCAGCAAGCACTGAATCGACTGAGCCACCTCCCCATCCCCTCCACAAGGATGTTTCCCACGATGGATCCATTGATAGATCAAAATCTGAGTATGTTATTGGGTGGCAGTGGAACTGTGGAAGGTAGGGCCTGAGTAAAGAAAGGAGCTCCCTGGATGTGTGTCTTTGTCTTGTCTTCACGCTGCTTCTTATCTTCTATGAATTACACAGCTCTGTTCCACCATACTTTCTGTGTCATGGTAAACTGAGACCTCTGGAACACTGAGCCTAAATACATATTTCTTCTCTTAAGTAGTGTGTCAGGCATTCTGTCCTAGTGACTAGAAAACTAACACAGGTGAGGATGATGTTAGCTGTGACTTTGCATCTCTGGCCTTTATTGTGTGGTGGTGCATTCCTTCTATACCTAGTCTGTTGAGAGTCCCCTCCCCTTGTTACAGACTTTCAAAGATTGTTAAATAAAACAGAATAGAAAACATTCACCTCAAAAATCAGTATAATTATTATTTCATGAATCTTTTCTGCTAGTTTTGTGTGTGAGTGTGTTATGGGTCATAATATAAAATGTATTTCTTAGTGTAAAATAAAAATGTTTGTGTGGTAATTTGAATGAGAATGCCTCCAATGGGTTCATATATTTGATTACTTTGTCCCCAGTAGATGGAAGTGTTTGGGAAGGATTAAGAAGTGTGGCCTTGTTGGAGGAAGTGTGTCAGTGGGGGTGGGCTTTGAGGTTTCAAAAAGCCCACAACATTATTTGCCTCTTACTTGTAGATAAGTATATATACTCTCAGCTACTGCTCCAGCACCATGTCTTCCTGTCTGTTGTCATGTTCTCTGCCAGGATGGTCTTGGACTCACCCGCTATAGCTGGGTTTCTTGTCCTAAACTGTAATCAGACATTTCCTGTCCTGACAGCCTGTTCCCAAATACCTGGCAGCTACTTCCCAAATTACCACACAGAGGCTTATATTAATTATAAATGTTCGGCTGATAGCTCAGGCTTATTGCTAACTACCTTTCACACTTAAATTAACCCATAATTCTTATCTATGTTTAGCCACATGGCTTGGTACCTTTTCTCAGTACGGCATTCTCATCTTGCTTCTCTGTGTTTGCCAGTGACTTCTCAGACTCCACCCTTCCTCATCCTATCATTTTCAGTTTGGCTTTCCTGCCTACCTTTATCCTGTTCAGCTATTGGCAGTCAGCTTGCTTATTGAACGAGTCATAGTGACATACATTCACACAGTGTACAGAAGGATTATTCTACAGCACTGAACCCCAGAAGTAAGCCCCTTCCCAGAAAGAGTCACCAGCAGCAAACTGGGGTGCTTTTCCTATGTGTTTACAGATACCTGTTGGTACAAAAACAAAAACATAAGATTAGGTTTTCACATTAGTAGGATCATATTGTTCACTGAAGTTCCTACTTTCTCTTAATGTATCTCCCACACTTTCCATACCAGAATATTCACGGTCACATAATTCTTTTAAACTGTTGCACAATTTTACATAGTATGGATTTAATTTTCTTTTCTTCCACTTTCTGGCCATTAAATCACTGGTATGAAAAATTTTGTACAGAGTTATTTTACTATAATTGAGAACATATTTCTCTTGGATCAATGTTAAAATGTGGAATTTTGAGTCAAAGAGTACATACATCTAAACTTTCAAAAGCTTCTGCCAAGTTGTTTTCCAAAAAGCTGTAGCCAATTCACATTTTCACGGACTGTTTTCTGACATTCTTATATTAATCATGAATACTTAACATCTGCAAATCTAATTGTCAAAGCATGCGAAATTTTCATTTTTGTTGCATTTATTTGATTAATACCAATAGAATCTTCTCACATTTATAGTGTGAAAGGTTTTTGTAAAACACTTTTTTTACCCTCTGCCTGCTTTTAAATGGTGGAATCCTTTTCTTAGTGAATTTTAGGAGCTGTTACAGACAGCTTCCTTCCGGTCTCAAAAATCTCCCAAAAGAACTTTGCAGTTTATGAAAGTTTGATGTTTTATAGTCAAGTCATTAGTACACAGCCACTGGGTCTGATGAAAACAGTTCTCTCTAAGATTACATTTAAATTATCTTATATTCTCTTAGGATGCTTTTAAGGTTTCATTTCTACATTCAAATCTTTAAACTATGTATTTTTTAAACACAAGACATAGAGATCTAATTTTGTTTCCAAATGGTCAGCCAAGTATCCCTACCATCTGATCCTATCAGAAGGTAGGGATTTCTTCTGCTTTTTTGCTGAATATATTGTGTCTATTTTATTTTCTTCATTTCTTTATTTTCTTCCCCTTCCCTTCTCTCTCCCTTCCTTCCCCCTTCCTCCCTTCCTCCTTCCTTCCTTCCCAGGCTCTCACTGTGTAACCCAGACTGGCTTTGGTCCTGTGACCTCCTGCCTCAGCCTTCTGAGAGGTACAACTTGTAATAATCAGAGGCTTTGGAACCTTGTGTGGCAAATCCTGCCCCACTCTTTCTCAAACGTATTCTTCCACACTTTCTCTTCTGAGTGAACTTCACAAAAGATCATAAGTTTGTGGAGATTCACGCTTCTATTTTGATGAAGGCTGTATGGAACAGAGTAACTCGGTGGCTTTCAATGTGTAGCTTTCCCATTCAGAAGTTTGGGTTATTTCTTTGTTTACTTAGAACTTCTTCAGGGACGCTTTAGAAATATGACATATTTTCATTTCTAGGAGTTTTATGTATTTCTATTCCTTTATAATAGAAAAGAGTACACACAAAATTTATTACATGCCCAAGGCACGGGAATATTAGACCTAAAAGGAGACAAGATAAATGACCCTTTGCAGAGATTAAAGGCATATAATCACTTGGACTCCTGGGATGAAGAGAGGTGATTTTTCTGTTGGGAGGTTGACACATGTACATAGCATATACTCATTCTCTATGCAGAACGTCTCCCAGATAACAGCCATCTGCTCTGGTCCTTTCCTGGGCTCCCAATCTTTTTTCAGTGCCCATAATGTTCTGTAACACTCAACTTAGGAATCATCCAAATCTGAACCAGTGATCCAGAGTACAACCAGCAGCCTGCTGCTTTGTGAAGATCTCTCAGGGCAAGGACCAGGCTAATGAGTTACAGCCTTGATTCTTAAGAAAGATCTGAGACTCTGCTGGAACAAACAAAACCCTGGGCAGCCAAAATGAAGGCATTCTGTTCGTTTTCTCTGCTTCTAGGGGAGTCTGAAGTTTGTTGTCTGTGCCTTTCTTGTTAGGATCATTTCTGGATATTGCCTAGGTTTTGCTATTTTTCTTACATTTTTCTTTTTAAAACATTTAAAAATTATTTTTAAAGATTTAATTATTTGAGTATGTGTATGTATGGATGTGTGTGTGTGTGTGTGTGTGTGTGTGTGTGTGTGTGTGCCTGCCTGCTTGTACACAAGAAAGCCAGAAGATGTCCAGTATCCTCTTCCATTACTTTATTCTTTGAGGCAGGGCCTCCCTTTACGTCTGGTTCTTACATTTTCCCCCCAGCTAAGCTGGAAGTCAGTGAATCCCCTGAAATCTTCCTGTTTCTGCCATCTTAGAGCTGGGTTACCATCCTGTGCAGGATACTTGGTTTGTCACACAGATGCTAGGATCTGAACTCAGCTCCTCCTAATCACAAAGCAAGTGCATCTTAAAATCCCTTTCTTTCTTTAAAAATACTTTCATTAATTATTTGAGAATTCCACAGAATGTATTCTGGTCATATTCACCCCTCAGCTCTTCCACCCTCTGCCCCCCTGCACCTCTCTACCCACCTAATTCTTTTTTCCTCAATTGGTTATTGCTGGTGTGTGTGAAATTTATTGCTTTTTTATCAGTCACTTTAGCAAACTGGTATTATGTATGTATTAATATTTTTCTCTTGTTCTATTGACTTTTTGAGCTTTATAATTATGTTCTTAAAATGTAGATATGATTCACTCCCTTGAGCTATTTACTACTTATTTCTTTTTGCTTGATTTTTTCCTTCCTGAGCTTGCTGAGCTGTTGCAGTAGTCTGTATCGCACACCCTTTCTCTCTCATGCAGCACTTGGTTTGGCTGATTGTCTTGTGTGGACTCATGGAAGAATGGCAAACGACAGGCACTCTACTTCCCCACATGGAAGCAGAGGGAACGTTGGGTATTTCTTTCATGAAGTTTTTTCCCATCAGTGAACGCTCCTGCTCAGTAAGAGAAGGCCCACAACCTAAGCTTGGCCAGCTGGACTCATGTCTTTGGATTTTGGCTCCTGGAAAAGGTAACTCATGGAGAAACAAGCAGGAAACATGAATTTATTGATTTTGGAGACCAAGCAATTTCTTGCCTATGTTTGAGCAGGGTTTTCCACCTTTCTGCATAATTTTATGAGCTTTTATTTATTTATTTATTTATTTATTTATTTATTTATTTATTTATTTATTCATTCATTCATTCATTCATTCATTCATTCATTTATTTTACATACCAACCATAGATTCCCCTCTCATCTTCCCCTGCCTCCCCTGCCCCCATATTCCCTCCTCCAACAGAGTAAGTTCTCCCATGGGGGGACAGCTAAGCCCGGGACATTCAATTGAGGCAGGACTAAGCCCCTAACCACTTTATCAGCAGTGAGCAAGGTGTCCAGCCATAGGTAATGGGATCCAGAAAGCCTGCTCATGCACCAGGGATAGATCCTGATCACACTGCCAGGGGCCCCTCAAACAGACCCAGCTATACAACTGTGTTCCAAATGCAGAGGGTCTAGTCTCGTCCCATGCAGGTTCCACAGCTGTTGGTCTAAAGTTTGTGAGTTCCTTTGAGCTTGGTTCAGTTGTCTCTGTAGATTTCCCCATCATGATCTTGCCCCCCCCCTCATATAATCTCTCTTTGACTGGACTCCTGTAGCTCGACCTGGTGCATGGTTGTGGATCTCTGCCTCTAATTCCATCAGTTACTGGATGAAGGCCTATGAGCTTTTTAAAATCCAACCATCGAGAATAAGACTGCTACCACAATTTTTGAGCCAAATTTGAAGCAAGCTTTATTAAATATTGGCCAGAACCATGGACGCTGGCCAGGTCCAAACCTGGGATTCTCATAGTATAACAGCGAATTACATTAGTCAGGGTTTTTTTGTTTTGTTTTGTTTTGGTTTTGGTTTTTCGAGACAGGGTTTCTCCATGTAGTTTTGGTGCCTGTCCTGGATCTTGCTCTGTAGGCCAGGTTGGCCTTGAACTGACAGAGATCCACCTGGCTCTGCCTCTCGAGTGCTGGGATTAAAGGCGTGTGCCATCGCCACCTGGCTTAGTCAGGGGTTTATAATGGCAAAATTCACAAAGCTATGTACTTCCTTCCTTCATCCAATCAGGGACAAGCATACATCCTGACATAGTTCCTGCTTACACGTGATCAAGCACATCCTGTGCAGTTAGGGCAACCAAGCTTGTTTACAGAGGTGAAAACACTTGGCTTGTTATCTTACATCATTCCAGGAAGTTATCTGTCCTTGGGCAAATGAGGCTTACAAGTTAGAGGCATCTTTGTTTTATAGAAACCCTAAGCACAGTAACTTAAACTTAAAACAGCCTTAGCCCTCACTGTCTCCTTTCATGATACAGTAGGTAGTTTTGTTCTCTGCCTTCATTCCCCTTTCCTGCTTCTCAACACAGGAGTCCTGTGGGAAGTCACGTGCCTTTGAAAGTGTTAGGTCGGTCCCGGAGGTCTTTGCTGGCTTCAAAGTGATGCCCTCTGATGATCAAGGGCGGGGTGCAGAGCTCTTTCCTTAGCAACCGGTGGGATCACTGAGTCTCTGATATGTCTGTACTGGAGAATTGTGGCAGGTGATTTTCTTTTTAATTTGCAAAGCACTCTCAGTATCCAGTTGAATCTGGCCTATAAAGAGGAGAGAAAGTTACATGACTCCAAACATGAAGGGGTTTCCGTCCACAGCTGGAATTCAGTGTGTCTTTCTTCTTTTTTTTAAAGATAATGTATTTTTCTTAATTGCTCATTGGTGTTTTGCCTGCATGTCTGTGTGAGGGTATCAGAAGCCCTGGAACTGGAATTACAGATAGGTGTGAGTTGCCATATGGGTGCTGGGAATTGACCCCGGGTCCTCTGGAAGAAGAGTCAGTGTTCTTAACCACTGAGCCATCTCTCCAGCAGCCCCCCCCCCCGCCCCCCGCAAATCTTTCTTTAACTTAACAGGTCAATTTTTTTTTAAATATATGGGTTACTGTGAAATGGGCTCTCTTTCCACGGAGCATGGGCAACTCTTCTTGAACCTGAGAATTTATTGAGTGCAACAGTTCCATGGTTCTAAATAAAAACAAAAGCTATGATCATTCTGCATGTTGCTAGCTGGAATTTTTCTTATCCTAATTATGCTTTGTCTCAATTATAGTTCTTCTTTCAAAAGTATAGTTCTTCATGTATTTTAGATACTTGTCCTTTGCTGGTTGTACATGTTACAAATTTTGTCTACCCTCTCAAATCTTTTTTTATGCTGCCTTTTGATGATTATAAGCTTTTTGTTAAAATCTAATGTTTTTATTAATTCTTTGAGAATTTAATATGTGCATACAATATGTTTTGATCATGTTCACTCCTCATTCCTCCAACTCCTCCCAGATCTACTCTTTATACCTCACACCCCCTCTCCACACTCCATATCTTCCTTTTAAAAAAATATCTCACTGAGTCGTATTTGTGCTGGGTATATGTTGGGTGTGGGGACATCCACTGGAGTATGGTGACTTATAGGAGACCATACCCCTAAAGAGAACTGATTTTTCTTCCCCTAGTAGCCATCAATTGTTAAGAGTTCCTCTGCCAGGGGAGGGAGCTCATGAGCCTCTTCACCCCTCCATGCTGGAATGTAGACTGGCTTGGGCTTGTTCAGATCTTGTATAGACAACCATAGCTGTTGTAAGTTCATGAGTGCAGCGGCCCTGTCATATTCAAGAGACTCTGTTGTTTGCAAGTCCTTCCAACCTCCTGGCTCTTGTAGTCAATCTATTCACTCCCTCTTCCATGATGGTCTCTGAGTCTTGGTGGAGAGGGTGTGTGATATAGCACTATATATGTTTGAGCACTCCACAGACAACTGTTTTTGGACTCTGGCCAATTATGTGTATTTGTGTTAACTGCTACCTACTGCACAAAGAAGCTTCTCTAATGAGAACTGAGAGCTGCACTAGTCTGTGGGTAAAGATCTACATCTTTAAGGACCATTTTGATACTATGTCCACTTAGTAAAAGAATAGTAGTAGTTTTACTCATAATAAGCTCTTCAGACATGGATCCTTGGTCAGATTTACAGTACTGGACGTGCATTTCCTCCCGTGGAGTGGGCATTAAATCAATCACAAAGCGATTGGTTACCCCATAACATTCACGCCATTGTTGTAGCCCTGGACATATCTTGTCAGGGCAGTTGTTATTATAAATTCAAGAGTTCACAGCTGGGTAAGACTTTATGATATTTTTTTTCCCAGCAGCTTACATAGCTCCTTTTGGTACTGTGAAAGCCAGCTAAAAGGGAGGAAGCCTCCTGGTCAGTACCAACTTGATTTCTTCATGTCCTGTGACCAAAATGTGTATGTCTTCTGCAGTAGGGTGCTATTGAGTTCTAGTGGGTACCAGGAGCAATAGCCTCTGGTGTTCTGGGAGTATCTGAAGTCCTCCTGACCAACAATCTTCTGGACATCTGGCATAGTGCTTTTTATTTGGCAATATGTGGCTTCTTGGTTTTGTGTGTGTGTGTGTGTGTGTGTGTGTGTGTGTGAAGTTTATAAAACAATAGGTTTCCATATGGGTTTTTCAATTATCCTGTGTTAATCACCTTTCCCCATCTCTCTGCTCCACCTTCCTATCCCCTTCCCCACTTAAGCTTCTCCCCTACTTTTTCCTTTTCCTTTTCCCTTTCACACCACCTGTGTTCTACTACCACCCCCACTCCTTGACAGTCCTCCACTCATGGCCCCCTTTCTAGTTTCTGACTTTTACAGGTACTCTTAGACACAAATCTAAAGATTTGCTACTAGGATCCATATGAGTGAAGACATATGGCATTTTTATTCCATGTCTGGGTGATCAGAAGTTCCTATTCAATGCCACATCATTTTATAATCTCTACTCTCACAGATGACACTTTTATTTGTTTTCTTAAAACTAGGTTTTACAATGTATAGCTCAGGCTGGCTTAGAGCTTGCTGTGTGGTCCAGGCTGGTTTTGGACTTGCAATCCTCCTCATATGGAAGAATGTTTTCTTCATTCTTACATTGGAGGTGTACTCTTTTACAGTCTCGATTTTGAGAAGGGAGATCTCTAATATGCCTCCCCATTGGGTGACTCCTAGGCTCTGTCTTTTTCTGATTAGTTAAATGTGTTCTTTGACATTTTCATAATGTATAAAATACATTCTAACTATGCTCACCTCCCACCCCTCTTAACTCCCCCACTGCAAATTTCTTTTCCACATTCACGTCTTTTTGCTTTTTTGGTGACCCACTGAGTTTAACCTAGGCCCTCTGTGTGACTGTGATTTAGGGCCATCTGTTCTTGGTGGGCTCCCTGGTGGGTATACAACAGAAGCAAAGACTGTTCTCTCCCAGAGTCTCCCAGTAGCCAATAGTTCACAGGCACAAAGTCCCAGGAGCCTGTCTACCATCCATACTGATGGTTTGCAGGCCCAGTGCAGGGAACTGCCGCTGTTCTGTGTTCAGGACAGCAATAACTGTGTCATGCCCAGAAGATACCATTGTGAAACCCTTCTCCCTACCTTCTGGCTCCTACAATCTGCTCAGCCTTCTACAATGTTCCCTGACCCCTAGAGGATGTCTTGTTGAAGGCTGAGAACTTAACTATCATTTATTCTCAGCACCTTGAACAGCATGAGTTCTCTGCATTCACCACCACTCATAGCCAAGACTTCTCTGGTGAAGTGGGATAGTAGCCTTCGTCTGTGGCCATAAACATAAATATTTAGAGGGCAGTTTGATGTTATGTCACAATAACTATAGAATAAATAGTACATTCCTCACTAGGGCCAGTGACATCACCAGTCATATGATTTAACAGACCACCTTCTGTGGAATGGCCTTCGAATACAATCAGAGGAGTTGTTGGCCCCCCCCCCCATAACAGTTTGCTCCAGCAACATAGTCTTGTCACCTAGATGGCCGGCAGCAGAGCTTCCGTCCTGTGGCTTCCGAGTGCTGGAGAACAGAAAGCAGAACTGCTCTCCCTATGGGAAAAGGCGGCTTCACTTCTCTGGTTAGCTCTGTGGTCCTGTCCTTCCTTGAATTTCTGTTTCTACTTCCATTTGGAGCTTATTTTGAAAGCATCTTTTTGAAACCTTTATCAACAGCATGTGATCTCCTCCTTTGCCACTCTGAACCTTTTAAACCTTTCTTAAAGCTCCTGTCTTTGGTCTGCTGTTCTTGAATGTACAGGCTCTTGTAAATGTATTTCTCTACAAATACCAAAGCCATTGAAGTGAAGGCACAGGAAAACACCAGAAACAATATACCAACCCCCCCCATACATAAAGGAATGCAATCTATTGACTTGAATATATAGTTGGCTTTTCTTATCCTTCAGTTTGGATCATAAATCCAGTCCAGTCATGCCTATAATGTAACTGAACATGTGAAGACATGTTTCTTGTCACCATTCCCTAAACAATTCACTATAGAAACTGTTTACCTGATAATGTATTAGTTGTCATAAGCAATCTAAAAGGGATGGAGCAATCTAAAGAGATGTAGCTCAGTGATACAGCACTTGCCCAGTATGTACAAGGCCATTTGTTTGGTCCTTAGCATTGCAAACACAAAAAGCAATATAAAGATGATTTAAAGTATACAGGAGAATGTGCCTAGATTCTGTGCAAATACTATGCCAGTCTATGATATCATGCTATTTTATACATGGGCTTTGATAGCTGCAGATTTTGGTGTCTGTGGAAGGAGAGGGTATCTTGAAACCAGCCTCCTGTAGATTACAAAGGATGATATTAGATGCTCTTTTTTTCAGAGATTTTTGTGTGTGCAGATATATGCACAGAGATCATAAAAGCATTTGGAAAAATTATATGGCTGTCATGTAGCTGGTATTTGGAAGCTTTGTATTATGTGGAAGAAAGAAAACTGTTTTTCAGGAAGTAGATATAAAGAAAGAGGAAATGATTGATTCATTATCGTTAACCTTGTGCATAAGTCTTTGTAAATAGAACAAAGTTAAAATTTGCGGGATAATTATTATGAAAGCAAATTAGAAGAACTCTTCTTGGGTATAATTAAGCACGAGCTAAATGCAAATGGCATAGTTTGAAGTCACCCAAGAGTAATTTAAATTTAACACAAGGTTTTTTCACCCAAAATATTATTTTCTTATGTGAGGAGCTCAGACTGTGATCATTTTTCAAATAGCATGTCTTTTCATCTCTGCTCCCCGCCAGGTCTTTTGTGTTTTCAATGCCTTTTGCTCTTATGTGAGACATCAGCAGCCTTGTGGCTGGGTGGCACAGTCTCTGCTGTTGCCACACCACAGTGGCTCTGCCTCTTTATACTCAACCACCAGGCACAGGGCACCTTGCTCCACACAACACTTTTAACTTCTTCAAAGCCTGTTTACATCTTTCATGCTTACAGCTCTGTGAAGTAGGAAGCCAGGCTTTATCTCTCCATCTTCTACAGAGGAGAACAATGGGCCCTGAGAAGTTCAACTCTGCGTTCAATGGCCACGCAGTGTTCCCCTGCCAGCCCACACTGCTTTCTTTGCCTGAGTGAAGTTATGTGGGCACATGAGTTCTGGAACAAAAACAGCAAGACACTGTAGGCTCTTGAGACAACTGTGTGACGGCTCACTCTGTGATGTGTGCAGAGGGCTGCAGGAGCACTAACACACTCAGAGAAAGCTTGTGTGTGAGTTTGTGGATTTTATCTCCATCCTTTGAATCCTGGGGATGAGCAGGTTTTCATAATGTCGTCTTGCTATCACACTAAGAGTGGCACACATTCCAAATGAATTGATGACTGGTTCACTTAATTTATTGCTAAATGCTTTCTTGATATTTTTGAGAGAGAGAGAGAGAGAGAGAGAGAGAGAGAGAGATTTTGTATGTGTTTGTGTGTGTGCATGGAGGCCGGAGGACAACCTGAGGTGTCATCCTTAGGAGGGTTGTTCGCCTCCTTTGAGACAGGAGTCCTCATTGGCGTGGAGCTCATCAATCAGACTAGATTGGCTGCTCATTAAGAACCAGGGTCTCTGTCTTCCTGGTGCTGGGATTACCACCACACTGAGAATTTTTATGTGGATTCTGGGTATTAAACTCAGGTCCCCATGCTTCACTAGTGGAACTATCTCTGCAGCCATTATGTCTTACTATTTTATTATCATCCATGAAGTAACATTTAGAAATGAACACTTTTCTAAAAAAATATTTCTTTAGGTTGCAATATAATTACATTATTTCCCCCTTCCCTTTCCTCTCTCCAAACCATCCTTGCTCTCCTTCAAACTCATGGCCCCTTTCTTCATCAATTGTTGATATATATATATTCCTTATATATAACATTATGTGTATGCATATTTTCAGGGTTGAACATTTGGTAGTGGATAACCAGTTGGTGTGCTCCTCCCTGGGGAAGACTGTTTCTCCCTCTCTTAATTGACTATCATTCTTTGTGTAGGATTGAGTCCTCTTGGGCTTTCCCGCATCCACATTAGCATGTCTATTATTATTCTTGTTTAGTTCATGTTTAGGTAGCTATGTTGGTGAGAATTCTAATGTGTAGCTTCTGACATTCCTAGGAGACACAGTCTCACAGAAAACTCCCTGGATCTCCGACTCTTAAAATCTTTCTGCTCTCTCTTCCACAATGATCCCTGAGCCTTAGGTGCGGGAGTTGCGTTGTAGATGCATCTACCCATTAGGACCGGGTGCCACAACTGCACGTTTTGAATGCTTTTGGTTTTCTGTAATGGTCTCTGCGTGTTGCAGAGACATTTTCTTGGTAAAGGGTGAGGACTCCACTTACCTGTGGGTATAAGGACAACGATTTAGTGTAGTTAGGGATTGTGCTGGTTTAGTGAAGTGGTGACTGTAGGTTTTCCTCCAAGATCCATGGCTTCACTAGGCCTGGGTAGTTGGTTAAGTTTGTGGTATCAAGCATGCTCTCCCTCTTATTGACAGGGTCTTCAGTCCAATTAGAGAGCTGTTGGTTATTGTCAGGTATGTGTGCTACTACTACACCCTTAAGGTCATCACGCCATGCTGGTCACTGATGTGGTTCATGGGCATCATTGCTGAGTAGGCCTGTTGGTTGCTTCTGGAACCATGAAAGCCAGGTGCCAGGCGAGGAGGCATAGGTCAGCTCCAGCTCAAGGGCCTCCAGGCTGTGTCTGATGTGCATGGTGTCTTCAGCACCGGGGACTTACCTTCTACCTCTAGGAGGCAGCCAAGGGTGATGTCAATAGCCTGTAACATTTTGGGAGTCTCTTGGACAACCTGAACTGGTGAACCCCATGAGAATGAATGACCTTTTGCCAATAGCAAACACATCTCTCGCTGAGAACTAGGACATCTTCCATGGAGTGTGCTTTATTTACAACCAAGCTCATGAGTTATCAGAATGGATATGAAGTTTTTTTAATATCAAAAATTCAAAAATACTATTTATTAATTACCATAGAAATTTCTCAGAAGGTGAGTTTTTTTTTTTTTTTTTTTTTTTTTTTGGTTTTTTGAGACAAGGTTTCTCAGTATAGTTTTTTTGGTGCCTGTCCTGGATATCGTTCTGTAGCCCAGGCTGGCCTCGAACTCACAGAGATCCACCTGGCTCTGCCTCCCGAGTGCTGGGATTAAAGGCATGCGCCACCATCTGGCAAAAGGTGAGGTTTTTTAAAGTCATGAGTCTGTCAGTCTTATTCTTTTTATTTAGCCAAACACTCGTATTGTAAGATTTTATCAAGTTTTGTTCATAGTAGTATCCTTTAAATCTATTATATTACTTAGTTTTACATGAAAGAAATAACAAACTAATGTTTTCTGTGAATCAGGGCTTTGATTCTAAAATCAGGCTTTCTCTAATTACTTTGTTTTAGTCTTGTGATAATTCTTATCATAAGTTTTTTCCTTCCCTTTCTACAATGATGCCTTAACTCAGGACCGCAGACTAGAATATTCATTTTACATCTAAAATATTGTTTTATGTATCTGCACTTGTATTCAAGAAATTTGCTTAAAATGATTCCTGGCTTTTGTCCCCCCCCCCCCAGATTTCCATATGTATTTTACGTGTAGGAGGGTTTTGGCTGCATCTGTGTATGTACACCATGTATGCTCCTGGTGCCTGCAGAGGCCATGAGAGGGCATCACCCCACCAGGAACTGGAGTAAAAGCCAACTATGAGCCACCATGTGGGTGCTGGGAACTGAATGCAGATCCCCTGCAAGAGCAGCAAGTGCTTTGAACACTTAGCCATCTTCCAGCTCCCTGGTTTTGGGTTTTGCAGAAGGAAAATAGCAAAGAAAGGTCACCAGTAGGCCAACAGAGAGCTGATAAGGACTATTGTGTGGGAATTTAGTATCTAGGTCTACCAAGGTGATCTGGGATAAATTGCAGTCATTGACAGCTAAGTAATGCCAGTATTGTATTTATGTAGCTTGGTGTAGTAGAGGTGTTGAAGAAACTGAAGTTCTAGGTACTTTTATGCTGTCTTTGGCTCGAGTACCTTAGATAAATGAACCAAATCTTAAGAGTCTCATGCTCTACTGACTGAGCTAGCTGGGCAGGAAAACTCTAGCTACAAATGGCGCCCAATGTGTTGGCAAGAGTTTCCACCTAAAACCTGAGAAAAGATTCTAAAACGGAGCTAAAAACAGCTTCCTAATTATCTCTCTCAAATGAGCGGCAGCTTGCCGGTTTGAGCTACTTGTGGGTTCCTGGCATGTGTGCTCGACCTGCAGTATGGCGGGAATGAGGCATCTGCAAGTGGCACATTAAGCTGTGTGGTCGATTTAGCCTTTGCTAGTACAAAACAAACAAACAAACAAAAAAAGAGGTTTCTGGGCTAAACGCTGCTTTGATAGAAGCATAGACCCAGGAAGGCTCCCAGAGCTGACGGTAAACATATCACCACCATGTTGGGAAGCTGCGGTGGGAGGAGCCAGCAGCCACAATACCGTTTCAGTCTTAGAATGCTGCAGTTTAAAGTAACAGGTTCACAATAAGACAGATTCAGATGGAACAAGACTTTAAATGCTTTAAAATGTGTGTAAAAATGCACATAGGCTTCAAAGAGAGAGAAAAAGGAATATATACAGTTATATAAAGAAATAGAGGGTTTTGAAAAATAAAGTCTTTAAAGAAACAGTAAAGGTAGTATAAAATAGAAGCCACATAAAGATGGATATCACACAGAGAATCTGCATTGTGTTATCTTTGGGATTCTTAACTGCAGAGAGATATTTGATTGTAAAGGAAGCTGAGTTAAACCAATATGTATATTTTAAAGATACCTTGACTTCAAAATTTGGACGTAAGGATATGTTGCTTTGGAAAGGAAGCTCTGCTTTTGTTTCCACAGAAAGCCAGAGGCTATGGATTTGTTCCAGATTAAGATACATCAGGTTTGACCAGCCAAGACCCCCTGAAGGTCTCCGATGACACCAAGGCCCAGATGATCCAACATCCAGAACCGTTTCAAGGCAACTGGCTCAGACGATACAACCTCACGGACTACTCCATGATCCTAAAATTTTCTTTGTGTCCCCATAAGATACAGCGCCCCCCCTCCAGCAGGAAGTAGTAAGAGAAGCTACGCCCAAATTCCCAAATTATATGTAATTTACTTTGTTAAGGTTAAAACCTTCCTTTTTGAAAAAAAAAGGGGGGGAAGTGCTGTGGGATGTTCTGTATGGCAAATGTGTTGCTCTGATTGGTCAATAAATAAAACACTGATTGGCCAGTGGCTACGTAGGAAGTATAGGCGGGACTAACAGAGAGGAGAAAAGAGCAGGAAGGTGGAAGGAGACACAGCCAGCCGCCGCCAGGACAAGCAGCATGTAAAGATGCCAGTAAGCCACGAGCCACGTGGCAAGGTATAGATTTATAGAAATGGATTAATTTAAGATATAAGGACAGTTAGCAAGAAGCCTGCCATGGCCATACAGTTTGTAAGCAATATAAGTCTCTGTGTTTACTTGGTTGGGTCCTAGTGGCTGTGGGACTGGCAGGTGAGAGAGATTTGTCCTGACTGTGGGCCAGGCAGGAAAACTCTAGCTACACAAATCACTCTAAAACTCTTGTCTCTAACTCATAAAATGGGAATAATAATAATGTTTCTCAGAGCCATTCTGCGTATCGATTTTCTGTTGCAAAGTAACAAACAGTCTCAAACCTTGATACAATGGTTCATTTGCTCACAATTTGGATTGAGTTTAGCTGGGTGGTTCTGTGCAACACCCCTCTTCCCCCAGGGAGGCACATCTATGCAGATACAGTTGTCTGGAATTTTTCCTGGAGTGAGACAATTCCAGATGGCCTACTTTTGTAGAGGAGCCAGTTGGACTGACTGCAGAACATTGCAGATCTCTCTGGGTGCTTCAGCACCATAGGCTAGCTTGCTCACATGGTGTCCTGGTTATGCCTATTTGTCAACTGATACAGCCCAGGGGCATCTGAAAGAAGCCTCAATTGAGGTATTGTCTAGATCAGGGTGGTCTGTGGGCATGTCTGCCAGGGATTGTCTAGATCATTCATTGATACAGGAGGAGGGCACAGTCATGGGCAGGTGGTACTAGGCAATATAAGATAGATATGCATGGGTCAGCAAGCAGCACTCTTCCAGGGTTTCTACTTCAGGTTCCTCTCTTGAGTTCCTGCCCTGATGACACTCAATAATGGACTGTAACCTAGAAGTATAAGATGAAATAAAGCTTTTCTCCTCTAAGTTGCTGTTGGCCGTAGTATCTTATCCCGGAAGCAGAAAGTGAACTAGAATACATGGCAGACAGGGATAACGACAGGAAGGTAGACTCCAGTGGACAGGAGCTTTCCATGCTTCTTCTTGTGTCACGTTTGCTGCCTCAAGAGCCAAGGCAAGTCACATGGCCAAATCCAAAGTCAATGAGGAAGGAAACTACATTACATAGTAAAAGCTTGGTTTCTATGGGACCATGAGGGTGAACATATGAACAATCTGTCTGTCACGTCTGACAAGGCTTGGAAAATGATTCTTAAAGTATTATATAAATGTTGTGTGCATATGGATGAGTGGGGTAGGAGTGAAGAGGGTCATAGAGCCTGAAAACACTAGTGCATATTGAATTTATAGTCTTAGATATAATTGTCTAATTTTACTTCTGGATTTAATTATTAAATTAAAAATACTTAGCTCTGGTTGGCTTCATGCAAGCTCTGGTGTTG
Organism: Peromyscus nudipes; assembly: GCA_902168325.1. NCBI lineage: Eukaryota > Metazoa > Chordata > Mammalia > Rodentia > Cricetidae > Peromyscus > Peromyscus nudipes. Next base: position 29,413 of record CABHPH010159690.1, read on the forward strand.
TGTACTGGAACTTAAGTGTCATGATCACTTAAGAGTGGAAAACATTGGTCCAGAAGATGTGGAACTCAGCTCGAGTAGCTGAGGCTCACTTGGTGCATCAAGAATATATCAACCTATACAGTATATTAGTCACTCGTCAGTGTCAGGAGATACAGTCTGTGTGAGTTTAATTCAGAAGGCAAAAGGACTAATGTAGACTGCTTCTCCTGTGCCCTGACTATGGATGGAGATTATAGAATTGGCAACCCATCTGAGGCCTAGCTAATGAGAACAGGCGCTTGCTGAGAGAGAATAAGGTCGATGCAAGGACCCAAGGGAGGCAGAAACCAAGACCAAACACAAAAGAAGTAAACAAACGTAATGGGGTGGAGAACATTCTGCATATGAATTTGGACTGAAACTCAGGCAAGTTACACAAATACTTAATGTTTACCTGTCCCAAATGCCCTTAAAGATGGTCCTAAAGGAATCTTAGGAAGCAGGAGGATGTGGAAACCCAGCAACCATGCTGACACACTGCATCTCAGGTCTGAATGCAGTACTGCCCTAGAGGCAGAGGCTGTTCACCCTGTTAAGTAGGATCACAGTTGACAGTAGTAGGTGTCAGTGTAGATGGGGAGGTGCTCTGGAAGGTGGTGGCAAATGCCCAGCAGGATAATGGCTCTCTAACGTCACTAAGTATAGAAATGCACGTCCCTGGCTGGCCTTACCCCAGAGATTGTGAGTTTAGCACATTTGGCATGATGCCCAGGAATTTGCAGTTTTAGTCAACAGCTTAGTGCTGATGATGTAGCATGTGCTGCCTCATCTAGTACACATGTGGCTATTTAAATTTGAATGAACTAAAATTAGAATTTAGGTGCTTATCTGTTCTAGTTTTCTTTCTGTTGCCATGACCAAAAGCAACTTGGAGAGAAAAGTGTTTATTTTAGCTTACAGGTCCATCATCAAGGGAAGCTTAATCAGGAACTCAAGGCAGAGACCAATGGAGGAACACTGCTTTCTGGCTTGTTACCTCTGGCTTGTTCAACTACCTTTCTTATATAGCCTAGGCCCACCTGCCTAGAGATGGCACCGCCCACAGTGGGCTGAGCCCTCCTAGAGCAATTAACAATTAAGAAAATGCCTCGCAGACATGGTTGCAGAACGATCTGATCTAGGCAATTCCTCAGTTCAGGGTCCCTGTTCCCAGGTGACTCTGGGCTGTATCAAGTTGACAGCTGAAGCTATGACACCTGTTTGTATTCGTTCCTTTTCTCATCACTTTGACAGAGCTGCCTAAGGGGAAGAACTTTACTTTGGTTCAGAATTGCAGAAGGTGCCATACACTGTGTCTAGGAAGCCATGGCCTTGTGGTTAATACACACGCACGGTGGCTTCAATCTGAAATGCCCCCTACAGGCTCATGTTTAAACCCCTTGACTCTAGATGGTAGCATTGTTTAGGGGGAGTACAGACACTGACTGACAGTTATGACACTGGTAACTGGCCTTTCAAGTTTATAACCTGGCTCTGCCTCCGGTTTTAGTCTACTCTCTTTCCTGATCCATCAAAATGTGAACAAACTGCCTGAAGCGACTCAGCACACTTAATGGTTCAGAACCATGGACAAGGGCACTCACAGGCGCCGCTCAAGGAGTTTTAGTCATAACCTAATGCTGAAGCCTAAGCTGGTGGCAAAAGACAAGCAAACAAAAACCCCAGTGTGTGGCTAATGTAATAGACTCAAGGCAGCTAGCTGTACCAACACAAGAGACTTTGACTGGAAACCTCACTCTATAATCCCATAGCTCGATTGTCTTGACTCTGGTCTCTGCTCGAATCAGCTATTTGTGAAGAGAAGTAAGCGGAAGGAAACGTTGAGCTGCCATTTAGAATGAGTCATTAGCAAATGCCACATATATTGGAGTAGGGCTCAGAGGTAAGAGAGACAAGACACATAGCGGGAGCGTCTATTGTACAGCTCAGCGTCTCCATCTAAATGGGGTCCAGCAGAGCTGTGCAAATCCAGCATCCAGAACTGCGGATGTGCAGAGGTCTGCAAACAGAAGTAACTGTCTGGAACGTGACAGCATGCTGTGTCAGTCTCTGAGGGATGGATTTCAGACGTGTGCCACTCTGCTGGGCACTCCTTTCCTCTCTTCAGCTGTGAGAACTGCAGTTTCTACAGCTCACAGTATTGCTGCTAACTGCATGTGAGTTTTTCAAAGCCACTGACTTCAAAATTTCGAATTGTAATCTGCTGGTCTATTAGAGGATGTAGGTGATCCCATCATTTCCCAACTATATCTCATTTCTGTAGGATTCTGAAGGTTTAAGCAGAACAGGTAAGGACCAGTTTTGAAAGCACCCTTTTATGAAGGAACAGAATGATAGTATTTGAGAACATTGCAAACTGTTTCAACCACCGCAGTCGCTGCTGTGCTAAAGTTCTCAGAGCCTACAAATGTTTTTTTTTTGCATGTGTATATGTATGTGGGTGCATGCTTGCATGTATACATGTTTACATATATGTGGGCACACATGCACGTGCAGTGCAGTTGCATGTGTACTGTGTGTTCGTGTGTGGAGGACTGAGTCTTTCTCAGTGGTTTTCTACATTATTCATTGAGAGGGAGAGTCTCTTTCACTCTCTCTCTCTTTTTCTTTTCTTTTCTTTTTTTTTTTTCTGAGACAGAGTTTCTCTGTGTAGTTTTGGTGCCTGTCCTGGATCTCTGTCTGTAGCCCAGGCTGGCCTCGAACTCACAGAGATCTGCCTGGCTCTGCCTCCCGAGTGCTGGGATTAAAGGCGTGTGCCACCACCGCCTGGCTCTCTCTCTCTTTCATAACATAGTTCTTTATTGATTCTTTGGGAATTTCACATCATGTACTTGAACCCCATCACCTCCCTGTCTTTCCACATCCACCCCTCACCCCTGCAGTGTCTCTCCCAAAAGGAACTCCCCCTCTCCAATTAATTAAAAACAAAACAAATCGAACAAACAAACCCCCACTTCACTCCTCAGTCTTTCCGATGTATCTTTGTTCATCCTAGTGGTATTGGGAGCTGTGGCGTGTCGCACAGTAAACCCTTTTGTCCAATCAGTCCCACCGGCAAACTGTTCATTACAATGAGTCGTTGGTCTGGTTCAAGGCCTCTAGCACACCATCTGGGACACACAGAAGCTCCGACTCTGACCTTGAGTCAAGATGGAAACAAGCCACAAGCTGGGGTCTCTGTGGACCCCCACAAGAACCAATGGAGGAACATGGTTCAAATACCTGTCAGGTCATTTTCTGGTGATTCAGTGTTGATTAGGGTTCAACTTCTTCAAGACTCAATGCCTTCATGCACAAATGGGTATAATACTGACTTTGTATGGGTATTTTAATAATAGAAACTCAATGCTTGACCCTCAAATAATACAAGTAATTTTGTAATATTGACTAGAAAAGACTCTAAAAGTACCCCTTTATGAAGAAAACTATCCTAATCTAGTATTAAAGTCAAATAATAATGTTATTGTCATTAAATATAAATAAATACAAATATAAATAAAATATAAATAAAAGTAAAGATAAATTCACATTATATTACCCTGATTTCATTATTTACTTTGAAGATAATTATTTTAAGGATGTTTAGTAGAAGATTTTATGACCATGGAATGGATTATTTTCAAAATTAGAAAGAAACTAGGTACGCTGGCATGTACCTGTTATCCAAATCACTTGGGAAACAGGCTGAAGACTACTGAGTTCAGGAGTTTGAGACCAGCCCAGGAAACATAGCAAGAACTTGTGTTTAAAAACTTAAAGAGAGACAGCTCTACCATTAAAAAAAGTTTCATGACTTGGGGGAAATAATTTCCTCCCACCTTACTCTGAAAGCATGGCCTTTCTTACTGTGTGCATGGCTTACCATCTCATTGTAGTCTGGGAGAAAATGTACCTTTCCGAGAATGTGTCTTAATTTACTGTTTTGATTTAAGATGTTGCCTGTTAAAATAATAGTAGTGAAATAATATTAAAATAATAGGAGGGAGATGGATTGTAATTTCAAGTTCTTTTCCTCCAGTGATTTTGACACTAACGTCTTGTTAAAGGTAAAGGTTCCCTCAGAAACCTTTCTTCTCTGCTTTTGTGCCAAGAAGCAGGAAATAAAAGAGGTATTACTTGGACTTTCCTGCTTTTGGAAGAAGAAATCTTTAATAATTTGGGGGATTTTTGAAGTTTATTTGTTATAAACATATCTTTATAGTAAAACAGATTATCACTCAAAAATTACATTTTTTGTTTATTTTTTTGTGTGTGCATGTGTGCATATGAGAGTGTGAGTGTGTGCATGTGTGTGCCCGTGTGTGTGCATTTGCATGCTCAGTGCAGGTGTGCCTGTGCATGCACACATGTCATGACACACATGTGGCAGAGAATGGCTTCCAAAAGTTAGTTCTCTCCTCCCACCACGTGCCATTTCCTGCTGAGTCATCCCAAGCCCCTCACTTATGACTTTCCTAATGAATTTGTCTTTTCTCCTGGGGCAGTGAAATTTCCCTTTCTCTTCATTACAGTGACCTTCTTATATCAGGTGCAACATGGTTTTGTGGTTCTTTGCAAACCACTAATATAGACAGTAGTTCACGATGGAGACCGTGGTGACCTTCTCAACAGGTATGATGAAACTGTTGCTTTTGAAGCAACATGTCTCACTGGGGCACATGGTGGTGATTATGGAACACGAAAGAAAATGAGATAATATATTTCTGTTTTGAGATAACATATTTCATCTTTGTAAGTTAAAAACCACAATGTTCTTTTATGGAAATTCAATAGCAAAAGGATAACCTGTCATTTTGTGTAACAGGTTTTTGAGTGCCTGTTAAAGGAAACTGCCCAGGGCTTTCCGTGTCAGCTGGACTGTGCGGGAGGAGACAGTCAATCAAGTTGTGGTTTGCCTTGCTGGTCACGTTGAGATGAGTGACGGGAGAGCAGGTGACAGGGAACACTTACCACTGAGATGTAGGAGCACAAGTGAGGGTGTTAACAGTACAGAGGACCAGTTTTTAGTTAGACGAGAAGCAGGAAAATGAATGGTCACCCATGAGGATCAATCTCTATTGTCAGCTCCATTGGGGTTTGAACCACTGAGGAGACACACCTGTGAGTGTGTCCTTGAGGCTGTTTCCAGATGTTTAATTGCGAAGGGTAGATGCATTTTGAATGTGGGTAGCACCATCTGTGGGCTGGGTCCCAGATGAAATAAAAAGGGACAAAGGAGAAAGGAAGCTAGATACCAGCACTCATATCTCTCTGCTTTCTGATGGTAGACACAATGTGACAGGCAACTTGACCTTCCTGTCATCCTGCCTTCCCTACCATGACTGCACTCTCAAACTAGCCACCAAGATAAACCATCTGATAAGTGACTTCTTGTTAGGCATTTGGTCATAGCATAAAGAGTCACCAATATGCCACCCAAGTCAAGAAACCAAAAGTCAATATGGTCTGGACTTACATATGTTTATATATATTCTGAATTTAAATATACTTACATATTTAAATATATATTTATTTATGACAGTTTATATTCCTATCATTTATACTCCTTACCTACTAGCTAAATTTTGTACTATGTTATCTTACTCATAGTTTTATCCTGATGTTGTATTTTAACCAAATACACTGTTTTATATTATGGAAACAGGCTTCGGTATTTATTTGTGTCTTACTTCTTTGTATATCTGAGATCCATCATTATTGATGCATGCTGTTCAGGTCTTTCATTTTCATTGTTGGATATTATGCCAATATGTGATACTTCCACTTTGCTATCTGTGCTTCTATTGATTGATGTTTATGTTGGTTTTAGTTTCTTCGGTGTTAGTAACAGTGGGCGTAATATGCTGTACATGATTCCCTGTGTACATGTTCATGAGAGTCTCCAGGGAATTATCTAGTAATGGGAATACTGGATCACACAAGATATACTTTCTACCCCCTGTCAGGTCCCAAGGAAACCTGGGACAAGTCTCACTCAGTACCTGTGGCTCTTCGCAGCACTTCTCACCCTACCCCCCACTCTAAACCTCTCCTGCCCAGGGGCGGGGCTTTGCTTCCCTCCCCCAGCATCTGATTCTATATAAACCAGCCATTTTGGCTACACTCTATTGGTTTCCACACACTCTCTTGACTCCTGGTTCCCTCTCGAGTGCTTCCCCCTTCCTTCTCTCCCTCCCACCCCCTCCTTTCTCATGACCCAGTTTAGTCTGATCATAGTTTTCCCTTCCTCCTTCCTCTCTTCAGTCCCTCCCCACAAATTCCCTTCTCCCCACCGCATCTGCCCCTCCTCCTTTCTCTTTAGAAAAGGGCAGGCCTTCCATGGATATCAGCCAGCCATGGCATATCAAGTTGCAGGAAGACTAGGCACCTCCTCTCCTATTAAGGCTGGATGAGGCAACCCAGTAGATGGAAAGGGTCCCCAAGGCAGGTAACAGAGTCAGTGACAGCCCCTGCTCCCACTGTTAGGAGTCCTACAAGAAGACTGTTGTGCCCAGATCGCGACCCCCCAGAGAGACCACCCAAGATGAGCATGCCGGAATGCAAAAGCAAGGTTTAATTTGGAATATCCAAAAGCATATCCAAAAGCAATACAAGCCTAGGCAGGGACTTCGTTCAATACATCCAACACAGTGGAGGCTGGAGGAAGTGCCCACCTCTCTGCAAACTCAGTTTTTAAAGGCAAAAACCACAAGGTTACATCATTTAGGGGTGCTAGTATGGGTACAATTCTGATTGGCTTGCTCCTAGGGACTTTCTAGAAATCATGGCTTAATCTTATTTCTAAGGGGGTGGTTGCCCGCCACTATTTCTCATCAGCTGCCCTCAGGTGGGGACATTTCTGTGGTCAGTTACCCTGGAAACCAGGGAGAGGACATTCCATAGTCTGGCAGTCATTACCTCATGACTACCTTGTGACTCTGTACTTTTACATTTCCTGGTTTCTGGAATCTGGACTGACTGGTTTTAGTAACTCATGGCCTATTCCAGTAACTCATGGCCTGTACCTAAAAGGAGAAATCTTAGGCCTTAGTTTTAGTGTGAAAGCATTTTGGTCTTATTTCTACGATGGCTCATTTTGGTCTCACAAAGACCAAGCTACATAACTATAACATATGTGCAGAGGGCCTAGGTCAAAACCATGCAAGCTCTCTGATTAGTGGTTCAGTCTCTGTGAGCCCCTATGAGTCCAAGTCAGTTGATTCTATGGGTTTTCTTGTGGTGTTCTTGGCTCCTCTGGTTCCCATAATCCTTCCTTCCCCTCCTCCCCAGGATTCTCCGAGGTCTACCTCGGTTTGGCTGTGGGTCTCTGCACTGTTTTCATCAATTGCCTGGTGAAGCCTCTCTGATGACAGCTGGGGTAGGCAACGATCTATGAGTGTAGCAGAATATCATTAGGAATCATTTCATTGACTTTTCTTTTTTGTCAGTCATGTTTGGTTCTATCCTAGGTCTCTAGGCTGTCCTGTCTCTGGGTCCTGGCCCTCCAGACAGTGTCAGAGGTGGGCTTCCTCTCATGGCATAGGTCTCAAGCTGGTCCAGTCATTCATTGGCCACTCCCATAATTTCTGCTTGACCTTTACCCCAGCATATCTTTTAGGCAGGTCAAATTGTAGGTCAGAGGTTATGTGGCTGTGTTGGGGTCCCAATCCCTCCACTGGAAATCTTACCTGGTTCCAGGAGATGGCCAGTTTAGGCTCCGTATCTCCCTATTGCTAGGAGTCTTAGCTAGGGTCACACTCATAGATTCCTGGGAGTTTCACATTGCACTAGGTTTCTAGCTCGTCCCAGAGATGTCCCTGATTCCACTTGTCTTTGCCAGTACTCCCTCCCTCCATTCTCCTCTCACCTGATTCCTCCTGTTCCCACACCCAACTCCCAATGTAGACCCCTCCCCCAATCCACCTATGATGTCTATTCTATTTCCTCTTCACAGTGAGATTCATGTGTTCCCTCTTGAGCCTTCTTTGTTACTTAGCTTCTCTGGTCTGTGGATTATAGCACGGTTATCCTTTACTTTATACCTGTAAGTGAGTACATACCATGTTTGTCTTTCTGGATCTGAGTTACCTCATTTAGGATGATTTCTAGTTTCATCTATTTGCTGGCAAATTTCATGATGTCATTGTTTTTAACAAATGAGTAATACTCCCTTATGTAAATATACCACATTTTCTTTACCTATTCTTCGGTTGATGGACATTTAGGTTGTTTCCAGTTTCTGACTATTACAAATAAAGCTGCTATGAACATAACTGAACAAGCGTCCTTGTGGTATGGTAGAGCATCCTTTGGGTATATGCCCAGAGTGGTTAGCTGGGTTTTGAGATAGGTTGATTCCCAATTTTCTGAGAAACCACCATATTGATTTCCAAAGTGATTGTACAAGTTTGCACTCACACCAGCAGTGGAGGAGTGTTCCCCTTGTTCCACATCCTCACCAGCATGAGCTGTCACAAAAGTTTTTGGGACCAAAGTGAACCTGAGTTCAAATCTAGGAATTAGCATGTGACTCTGGCTTCATATTCTCTGCTCACAGAGTTCTTATGATCAAACAATTCAGTGTATTAAAAGATACCCACATTAGCTCATTTACCTGCTACAAAGTCTACCATATACTGGTCAGTTTATAAACAACAGAAACGTCTTAAAGTACCAGAGGCCAAGAAGATTAAGGTGTCTTGGTATCTGGTGAGGGTCTGCTTTCTAGTTCACAGATGGAAGTGTGTGTGTGTGTGTGTGTGTGTGTGTGTGTGTGTGTGTGTGTGTACTCACATAAGAGAAAGAATGATGGTCAGTCTCCTGCACTAATCCTGTTCATGAAGGTTCTGACTGCCTGACCCAAGTACTTCCTCAAATCCTAAATTAATAACTTCATCACTTTAGAGCTTAATATTTCAACATATGCACCTGAAAAATATGTATTTCTTAATGATTCATGCATGCCTTTCACTACTCATACACGTATGGGCAAACTGAGGAAAAATATCACCTCTGTATGTGCCTGAGAATATTCTGTTGGTCTGGTTAAGAATAGTAATGTTGGGATATGTAGAACTTTATCTTTTTTATTCAAGAAACATTGGTCCCAGAAAACTTACTTCTGGTTTTCCTTAAGGCAGACAGGGATATCTTTCAGTTACTACAAGTTTTTGTCGTTGTTGTTGAGATAATTGAGAAACATGGTCTCAAGTTCTCTGACACCTTTCCCTTTGATAGCTCTTACTTTGTTTTTGTTTTTGAGACAGGGTCTCACTGTGTAGTCCTGGTTGTCTTAGAAATCTCTATGTTGCCCAGGTTGGCTTTGAAATCATAGAGACCTGCCTGCCTCTGCTTCTTGAGTTCTGGAATTAAAAGTGAGCTCCACCACTCCTGGTTATACTTCTCCCTTTGAGAGATTCAGTTCTCATTTCCTTGAAACTGAACTAGCCTGAATAGCTTTGGTCAGGGCAGTACAACACAGTGTCTATTCTGAATTGAGTCTTTAAGAGACTGAATTGCTGGGCTGCAGAGATGACTCAGCAGTTAAGACCACTTGCTGTCTTTGCAGAGGACAAAGGCATGGTTCCCAGTACCCACATGGTAGCTTATAACCATCCTTAATTTTAGCATGAGGGACTGGTGTCCTCTTTTGGCTTCCTCTGGCACCAGGCACACATACAGTTTGCAGACAAAATACTTACACACATAAAATAAAAATAAATCAATCTTGTTTTAAACATGCGCGGGACAGCTTCATCAGTACTTGACCCTCTGATGATAACTCGCCATCAGCCCTTTGCCAGATGTGCAGTTGATGAAAATGTTTGCCCGTTTCCTAGGCTGCCACTTTGTCCAAATGATGGTGTCCTTGCCGTGCAGAAGCCTTTCCGTTTCATGAGATCCCATTTATTAGTTGTTGATCTTTGTGCCTGTGCTGCCCTTGTTCTGTGCAGAGTCTTTTCCCGTGCCAATGAGTTCAAGGCTATTCCGCACATTCTCTTTTATCAGGTTCAGTGTATCTGGCCTTATGTTGAGGATTTTGGTCCATTTGGAGTTGAGTTTTGTTCAGGGTGATAAGTATGGATCTATTTGGATTCCTCTAATTGCAACCATCCAGTTTGACCAGCACCTTTTGTTGGAGATGCTGTCTTTTTTCCAGTGTGTATTTCTGGCCTCTTTATAAAAAAAAAAAATCAGATCTCTGTAGGTGTGTTGATTTATTTCTAGGTCTTCAATTGATTCCAGTAGACAACATGTCTATTTTTGTGACAATACCATGCTGTTTTTATTTCTATTACTTTGTTGTACAAATTGAAATTGATACCTTGAGCACTTTTTTTTTTGTTTTTTGTTTTGTTTGTTTTTTTGAGACAAGGTTTCTCTGTGTAGCTTTGGAGCCTGTCCTTGATCTTACTCTGTAGACCAGGCTGGCCTCAAACTCTTAGAGATCCACCTGGCTCTGCCTCCTGAGTGCTGGGATTAAAGGTGTGTGCCACCACCGCCTGGCTTGAGCAGTTTTTTTTTTTTAATTCAGGATTGTTTTAGCTATCCTAGAGGGCTAAAATCAAAAATATTTAAGGAACTCAAGAAACTAGACATCAAGAAAACAAATAACCCAATTAAAAAATGGGGTACAGATCTAAACAGAGAATTCTCAATAGGGGAAACTCAAAAGGTTGAGAAATACTTGAGAAAATGTTCAACATCCTTAGCCATCAGGGAAATGCAAATCAAAACTACTTTGAGATTTTATTTTACATCTGTCAGAATGGCTGACATCAACAAAACAAGAGACAGCTCATTCTGTGAGGCTGTGGAGTAAGAGGCTGGTGGAAGTGCAAACTTGTCCAGCCACTATGGAAATCGGTGTGGTAGTTCTTCAGGAAGATGGGAATTGATCCACCCCAATGTCTAGCTATATCAATTTTGGGCATACACCCAAAGGAGTCTTTGTCCTACCAAAAAGACACTTGCTCAACCATATTCATTGCTGCTCTATTCCTAATAGCCAGAAATTGGAAACAACCTAGATATCCCTCAACAGAAGAATAGATTAAAAAAATGTGGTACATTTATACAATGGAGCATTACTCAGCTGCTAAAAAATCATCCTGAGTGAGGTATCCTAGATTCAAAAGATGAATATGGCATGTATTTGCTAGTATGTGAATATTAGCTGTGAAGTCAACGATAACCAAGCTACAATCCATAGAACCACAGAAAGTTGTATAGAGTAAAGGACTGGAGGGAGCAGATAGATCCCATTAGGAAAGGGAAATGGAATAGATAGTAACAGATGGATGGGGGACAGAGACTGAAATGGGAGGGTCAAGTTGGGAGGTGAGGTGAGAGGGATTGTGGGAGGGAACATAGGAAGAGACAGTTAAAATTAAGGAACATTTGAGGGGTAGTATGGAAACTTAATATAGCAGAAACTTCCCAAAACATATACATAATGAAGGGGATCTAAATGAAATTGCCAAATAATGCGGGAGACGGAGTCCCAACTGTCCACTTCTTGTCATCAAAGGAAGCTTCCAGGACT
>CABHPH010159691.1:0-43713 GCA_902168325.1 Peromyscus nudipes
TTTTAAAAACATTTAAGATACCAGAAGCAGAACAATCTACTCAGAAGTTCTGTTCTCTGTGCTCTAAAATTAAATACTGGATACCTAAGAAAAACACACCTGAATAGCTGCAAACCCATGGACAATTGATAGAACTAATTTAATGGTTCCTTGAGCCTGGGGACACTAAGACATGTGCTGCAAAAGAAAAGCATGTGGGTTTGATTTCACAAAAGAAGATAAAAACAAGCTAGGGTTAAAAATAGGCTAGAATTAGATTGCAGATCTTCATTATTCTTGGAGAAAGAGATGAACCCAGGTTGTCCAGGAAACTAGCAAAGGCTTTCAAAATTGAATTTACAGAGAAATGGTGAAGGCAGAATACAATTGATCACATCCCATAAAGGGCAGTGAGCTGAAAGGGAAAATCTCTGATAAAATATGCTTCAGAGAGAACATGCTGCTTCCAGCCACTTGTTCAAAGATGATGTATCCTCAACATTGCTTCAACTGATGCAAAGGGAAAGAATAAAGATGGGACCTTGAGACTCAATTTCCTTCAATTTGATAAATTAAAGACAGAGCTTTTTACAAGTGAGAAGCAGAGTAATGCCTATTGCATCAAATGTGTACCAGTCAGGGATATAGTTCTTGTCCATAATTTGGATATCAAGTATCACCAAGGCTTTTAAACATTGAAGTATCTTTCCTGAATGCTAAAGGTACTGCAAAGACAGCTTATTGAGTATCCCAGGTATATGGAGTCACAAGGTTTGATAATACATACATTTCTGCACCTAATATTGAGCATATAATTTATATATTTAAGAAAGAATATGTAAATCCATTAAGGGATTAAAGCCTAAAGAGGACAGAAAATAATCTTTAATTAGAGACATGAAATTGGGTTAGAACCCAGTATTGATAAGGGAACTAAATGGAAGAATTCTAAGTACTCAATGTTTCAAATTTCTTTGTCTAGATGAGGTTCTTCTTCTCCAGGCCCAGTTAGACCTCATGGGTCTGAGCTCAAAAGCTCCCCTGAGTCCATCCTCATTACTGAATATTTTAAAAAGTACTGTGATTTCCTCTGGATCCTCTTAAATAAAGGATATTGCTTTTGGAAGAAAGGCAAGACCATCCTGTCTCCAGAAAGGGAAAATCTCTTGTTCTAAATTTATTGAACCAATATTGCAATTCAACAACACACTCTTACTGTTAAGAATTAGGTACCATGTTTGGCTCTGATTCTGAAGCCCTGATAGAAGTGTTTTATGTATTTAGAAAGGTAATTCTAGTACAAGCCTTGCCATACTATAATTTTATATGTTGCTCCAAGTCAATGGACAGAGAATATCCTAAGGGAAAAAAGGGACATCTCCAGATAGTCTAGAGATATCGAGGAAACAAATGCTTATCAGCTCCCATTTTTTTTTTACTGAGAAGTTATTAAATAGTGATTATCAATAGTAAGCCTGTCTTGAGCTACAGGATGCCTTTCACCAATATGATCCTTATTCATGAATTCCTACTAAGCAACAGAGAACATACAGAAAGAAAAATTTATGTGGCATTCATGGTTAAATTTGCATAGATAAAACAACATAAAAAGCAACATTGTCCTGCCAAATTGTTATTAGTAAGTCTACACACATGATATATCGGGAGGCATCTCCTTCTGTGGATTCTGCAAATGTGGAAGGCATCATTGGCACTGCACTTTCGTGTTGTTATGGATATGTGAAATGTTCTGCACTTAGACATCATTGTGCTACACAGTTCAAACGTAGTTGTCATTTCGATTCTAATTTTATTGTTTTCTGTTCTGAAGCACATCTACTTGCAATTGTGTTAATGACATCCAATCACACTATTCACTGTCTCAGTGTCAAAGATCTTTGAATCTCAATCCTAAATGTTTTTAGCAAGAACATGGCAATGTCATCAATGACTTGATCTCATCACAATTTCAACAATTCAAATATTCCTTTTGTCTCAATCATGTGAAATGTAAACATTATTTAGCACTATAAAATAAAATAATGGCTGAATGTCCAAATAGAAGATTATAACTAGTTTTGTTGAAAAAATTTATTTACAGCATTTAAGAAAAGACAGCAAAAGCAATTTATTAGAGATTTCAGACTCTGAAGAAAATTGTCTCAAAGTATCTTGAAAATGAAAGCATAAATTATAATTCTTGACATCAGGTCATTAAGATTAATATAAAGTGATGCAATCATAGGGTTTCCTTTGCTGACCTCATCTTGGTATTTCTCAAATATATATTTATCATATAATTTTGATCTTCAATTTCCCCAGCTATCTAACTTCCACCAATTTTATATCAGAAATAAATGATTCCTATTTGGTACCTATAAATAAATTGAACATGTTTTATTCTTTTGGACATTCGGTAGAGAGATTATTTCAAGCGTATCATACACAGACAAAAGGGCCAGATCCTGTTTATAAGCAGTTTGCCATAAAATGAAATTTGAATGGAGCATAAATGAGCATAAGAATACAGAGAACTGACCATCTTAGTGTTCTAAAACTCTCTACAAACCAAGATATGTAAGCTACTGTGTTTTCTGCTTAAATACTGATTCCTACAGAATCAGGGATCCAGTAAGTACTTTCTAATCATTACTCCTCCTTTTCATCTGCCACATGTTTTTCGTTTACTTATTTTATTTTATTTTTCTAATACTTTTCAGTCACCTCAAATGGAAACTGTGTTCTCTGTCATTCTCTTATATCCCAGTACCTTTTAGGACCCTGTTTTCAGTATCAACTCTTACTTGATGTCATATGCATAAATGGTGTCTTAACTGTTCCAAATGGTTCACCATGGCCAGCTTACTAATGTCCCCTAAACCTTAATTTTTCTGCTTGTGTAACCCCCAAGTTTCAGATATATTGTTCCTATGACTTAATAAATATTACTCATATTATTCAATGACATCTTAAATTTGACATGCTTTAACAATGCTCATTCCCATGGAAACTTGCTATTGTTTTCGTTTAATCTAAGTTGGCAAACAGCAGTTTTCGTTCCTTGCCCTCTCCATTGAAATTCCTGGTTACACATACTGTTTCCAATAACTCTTTATTTCTGTTTATCAAATATACATATTCATGTATATACTATATCTTGCATATAGATGTACAAATGTGTACATCTTTGTATATACACAGTCATATATGTATATACACACACTCAAGGTTTGATTACAATTCTTCATACCTCCAGTATATCAAACCCCCTATATTACTTATAGTATTTAAACTTTTCATATTACTTTTACACATTTAATTATGTCTACAAAATTCTACATCACAATATTTAAGGCTGTAGAAAGCAAAGAGCGTTCACCTTTGGCTCTTGAGTTGGAATTTTAATGGACTAAATGTTTTATTTGAAATCAATTGATTCATTTAACTTTGAATTCTTATAATACTCCACATTCTGGGATTGTATAGAGTTTCCACTATAACATCTATGAACTTTCACTGTGGGTCCGGGTTCAGTGACATATGCCCTCACAAAGAAGAGAAACAATATACACAATTCAGCAAAAGTCAGTGTGGCTCAGAAGAATGCAACTTCAGAGCTATGTGCCTGTTGTAGATCATGTATGGGTATCCAGTGATCTCACCAAAGTAGATGATGATCACTTTACACCAGATTGAAAAAAAAAAAAACAACCGAGAAACCCTGTCTCGAAAAACCAAAACAAACAAACAAACAAAAAACAAAAACAAAAAAACAACAACAACAAACCCCACAGGCCATAAATAAGAAGCACTAAAGAAAAAGATTTTTAAACAGCTCGCTGCTGATTCTATAATCTGTTTATTTCTAAAACATCTTTAGGCTTGTCATAGATTTCATTTGAACATATATAGTATAAAAGGTCATTTCCCTTGAGAATGCTACATATTAACAGTAAAAGTCTGTTTGGAGGAGGCACTTAAATCTGCATGTGTCACAAGTATTTTCTCATACTTTTAATAGAAAGTTAATCATGTTTTCCAGACAGGATTGGAAATGCAAACAAGATAATAAGACCCAATGTCAAAACTCTGCCTGAAAGAATTAAGTAAAGCTTACTCAAATCAAGACTTTAAAACAAAGCAAACTAACTGTCCAAACTGTAGATAACAATGGAATGTGTCACAATACAAAAATAATTTCTAATGAACACAAAGAATGCAATAATTTTTTTAGTATTTTCTAAATAAGCTTATTGAATCCATTCTACTTTAATGTAATATATTCATCAATTAAACCTGAACAATAACTGGTCTCCTGAACACAGGGATGACATAAAAAACAGTCTTTATAGGGTCCTACTAAATTTGCAAGGCCTTATTGGAAGAATAAACATACGTAGTATTGGCCACTTTAATGAGCAATTAATTTGTTTTATAGAGTAGACCTGAATCTGGTTTTTGTTGCCAATTATGTCAAGACTAACTTCTGAAAATTATAATAACTCCATTTGGCACTAAAAAAAAAGAAAAGAAAAATTGTATGAAAAAAATAGAAAGGTAGCAGATTTTAAGACAGGTATGTGGCTAGATCTGTTTCTGGAGTCCCTGGCAGTGGGTCCAGGACTTACCCTGGGTGCATGAAATGACTTTTTAGAACACATTCCCAAAGGCAGGATAGCTTGCTCAGCCATGACACAGGGAGGAGGAGCTTGGTCCTGCCTCAACTTAGTATGCCAGACTTTGTTGACTCCCCAAGGGAGGCCTGACCTCCCTGAGGAGTGGATAGGGGGTGGGATGGAGGGAGATGGGGAGGGGGGAGAAGGGAAGGACGGGGGACTGGGATTGGTATACAAAATGAAAAAAATTATATTAAAAAAAAAGACAGCACATGACAATAATCCCAAGATATGGGAGGCAGAGGCAGATGAATTTCTGTGGAGTCATGGCCAATTTGGTCTAAATAGCAATTTGGGGCAGTGATACATAGGTAGTGAGGTGAGAGAGAGAGAGAGAGAGAGAGAGAGACTCAGAGCCTGAGATTGTGACTCCCTTGGTACAGTGCTTGCAACACAAAAAAAGAGACTACATTATCCCCAGCATCCATGTGGAAAAGCCAGGCCAGTGCAGCACCTGTAACCCTAGCACAGACATGTAGAGACAGGGTCCCTCGAGCTCAGTGGCAGGCTGGGGAAGTAGATCACTTAGCTCTAGGTGCAGTGAGAGACTGTCTAAAAAAGGAAGGTGTACTGTAACTGAAGGGAAAACCCAATGTTTATCTCACCCCCACATGAATGCCCACATACGTACATGTACATTCCTCCTTACACACGGGCATGGACACAGAGACGCAAGGAGAAATATTAACAATGACTTTATAAAACCTGAATGATTTAAAGATCTCTGATTTAACATAAAGCTTCCCAGACAGTGTAATTATTTTTATTTAAATTAAGTTGAACACAGATGAAGAGGATATGAGGGAAGCAATATTTCAAGCTTTCTTACAGCCTGTAACTTCATTTGTAAAACAGAAATGCATTTATCGTTGTTTGCTGATACAATGTCTTTTGCCTTGCTTTGTTTCCTGCATCAGTCTGAACTTCTTGGTGGGTTTGCTCCTTTCTGTAGCCTATCTAATTCACAACAATAAAGGCTGCATCTCCAGACAGAAAGAAACTACATTCTGAAAGCAGAGACTCTTTTTCATTTACTCAAGCTTCTGCAAAAAGCCTTGGTCATATTTCAATTTCAATACCTGTTTGTTGAGACAAGATGAATAACCATAGTTTTGTCTCTATATAATCATGAAACAAGGGTTTTAAGGGATATTGCTTTACATGGCTTTACTCAAGGAGAAAACACTTCGCTTAAAACAAAAGCTGCAATAGAAGAGGTAAACAGAACGTGTTTTTCTCCACAAGAGGAATATTGAAACAGATTAGTTTCTCAGTGTATGAGCTAGACCCAGAGATTAGGCATACTAACTACACTTTCAAAGACCAAGTACACTTTTCTTTTCTTTTTCCCTTTTGTCACTGAGAAGGCCACTGAAGATTATTCTCAAATCTCATGTTTTCATACACATTCTGTGTAAAAACTGAGAGGGAAAAATACAAGAAGAGAGAAAGAGACAGAGAGAGAGCAGACAGACAATCAGAGACAGAAAGACAGAGACTGTGTGTGTGTGTGTGTGTGTGTGTGTGTGTGTGTGTGTGTATCTGTAGGGAAAAGCAGGAAAGATTATAATAAACCCCTTAGTGTGTGTGTGTGTGTGTGTGTGTGTGTGTGTGTGTGTGTGTACCTGTAGGGAAAAGCAGGAAAGGTTATAATAAACCCCTTAACTAAATAAGGAATTAAACGAGCAATGTATTTTCAATTAGGGGTAAAATTTCTCAGAACCCCATGCTTTGAGTGTCTGATGGGAGCAAACCCATTAACGGACCTCCAAAGTCACTTGGGGGTTTGATGAGGGCTCATTCTCTTTTTAAATGTCATAAGAGTTCAGCAGAATGATGTAGCTTTAAAGGACAAAGTTAGAATAAAAAGGGTAACATGGCCACACATTTTATCAGCATCAATTATTAATACTGAGATTAGAAGAGAAAGGACTGGGTGTTGGATAACCATATTAATTGAACACTTTTATTTCATTTCCCCTTTAAGTGTGAGTATTTTGCAGCCATTCAAAGAGAAATCTATACCTGAAGAATAATGGACGCAGTGAAAAAAATTAATATATATTATAAACTGCAAAATTTCTGTGGTTTTTTTGTTTGTTTGTTTGTTTTGTTTTTCAAGACCTGGTTTCTTTGTGTGGCTTTGGCTGGCCTTGAACTAACAGAGATCCACCTGCCCCTACCTCCAGAGTGCTGGGATTAAAAGCATGCATCACCATTGCCCCGCTGCAAAATCTTTTTTAAAAGAAAAAAAAAATGTGTTACAAGGTTAATATTGGCACTGCCCAAACTTGGATGGTAGAAACATTCAGGTTGATTTGATATCAAGAAGACAGAAGGCTTCTTGACAATGTTTTTGTACCCTTGTTCTTCCCCATCTCCACCTTCACCCCATGGCTCTCCACCAGGAAAGAAACTCAGTAGAAACTATTCATGGTGAGAATATTTTGATTGTTAATTTTGACATACTGTCTTTGTAAGACTAAACATTTTATGGAAACTTCAGATATTAAGTTACATCAAATCCACCTAAATTTAAAAATAAAGATTACTGTTCCTAACTCTTTAAATAATAGCAAAACTTTTAACCTTTTTATATAATAGATTTAGCATCATATTTATGTATAAATTATTTATCTCATCAGAATCATTTTCTTCTACAAAGCTGGGGTTTGTGCTAGAAGAAACTGGGGCTAAGTATAGTGCTAAAAAATTACACTCTTAGAAAAAGATGGAAATAGGATTCAAATGGTGCTTTTAGGCTTCAAGACCTGTTTTCAAGCCACTAGATTCTGTCCACAGCACCTCTCAGTGTCTTCTAGGACAGTATCATCTTAGATTCTTTTAGCTTGTACTGCTCCCTTTACTGGCAGGCTGCAGAACAGCTGCAGCCCAAGTCTTGATTGGCTGTGTCCTGACAGCATCTCTAATCACTGTCTCTGTTTAATCACTGGGAAGAAGGAAGAACAAGGTCGTCGTCTGGAAGTGGAGACATACAGATTTCTCGAGGACATTTGGGAGGTATAGAGCCATGTCTCAGATGGCTGGAAAAGTAGAAAAACATAATCTCAGTGAGATACTGGCAACTAGATTGACAGGGAGACATGCAGAACTCAGAAAATAAATCTTTAGCAAGGCATAGTAGTTTCCTTCAATAGAAAATAATGCAAGATATTTATTTTGAATTTCAAAGTTGTGCTATTCACACATATATAAGGATCTGGAGATAGGTGAAAAAAATTTGCTACACAGCTCAGTCTAAATGAAAACATCATATGATAACATCAATTACACAAGAATGCTTTTCCGCTGTCACTAGAGATGGATATTGGGTGAAGAGAAGACAGAGGATGCTTGACTCCACACAAAAATGTGCTTGGTTTCCACTCTCATTTTGCTTGGCCACAGGAAAACAGATTTTCCTAATGAATGCTCATGTTCATCTGAATGTAATGTGAAAATGTAATGCCAAAGAGAAAATGGGTTCGCCGTGCACTGTACCGTGTTTTAATTTCCAGGATCAAGGTATTCTAAATGCTACTAAAAGCATGCGAAATGAAGAGACAGACAAGACATGGGCATGAATAAAGTAATGGAGCCAACCTTATATAAGGTTGACAAAGTTTAGAAATGGGATTCAAAATTATAACTGGAAAAAGTTAAATGTACTTATAAAGATCTGAAAAAATAAATTCATTGAGTTTAATTGAGGACTTAGAAGGATCAAATTTCTCACGTCCTTTAATTTTTTAAAGCCTGCCTAACGCTGTATTATGAAAGTTTACCTAAAGAAGATATACATACCTTTTGTCCATTCTTACTCTGACCCACTTAGATGTCAATCAAGAAGTAACAATCCTTCCTCTACTGTGGCATGAATGAATAACACCTAATGTATGTGAAGGGCACTGCCGTCCTGGTGACGTACATCTCCAGATGGTTCTTGCATTGTGTGATTGGAAGGAGGTTCCGAAACTGTCACCCACACTGGCCTGCTGTAATGCCAACATGTCCACCCACCTGGTCAGAAATCACAGCCCTGACTCAGCCCTCTTCTTTGATTTATGTGATAAATGTAATCTACTATTAGAATGCACAGATGTTATGTGGGTTGTGAGGCAGGCCTTAGAATTACTACTGCCTTGCCCACATAATACACATAAAACTCACTGCCCACCTCACTAGGAGATGCCCCTCTCCCTTTTCCTGTCTCTTTCCCCCTCCCCCTCTCTACATGTGTGTGTGTCTGTCTGTATGTCTGCTGTCTGTATATCTATCTCTATATCTCTAATATGAAGGCAGACTAAAAGATAGAAGGATCAGATGTAAAGTCAAAATCATAGATTGTTGGAGTACAGTGAGATTTCAAAGTTAATTTATTTCACTGCCATGAAAATAATCGGAACCAAACTCAGAAGAGTTATTGGGTCAGCCCACCACTGATGACAATGTTTCAATTAGAAGCCAAGTAGAGTGTTTTCTGTATCTGAGCTTCTAGTGCCCCAAACATATTAAAGTCATATATAGCAAAGGCAAAGTGGCTTTGCAAAGTTAATTCAGAGTGGGACTTTTAAAGGAACAAACAGACCAGGGCTTACAGATGAGGACCAAGATAAATACAATAGCCCCAATGAAAGTGAAATACCATTTCAAGAGAAATTCTGAAGAATATTTCACTATTAAGAAAGAGCAAGCTAGACGTAGTCAATATTTGTCTTTAATGTAATGATGCCTTTATGCCTATATTTACTCCCTTCTTGAATTATCAATTCCTTGATACAGGTTTCAGATATTTTTATCATCCAACATTTTATCATAACTTTGTACCACACTCTTATATTTTAAAACAAATCCTTGCATTAAAATTTTAATAAACTGTCAAATAATCAATTTTATCAATTTTATCAATAAAACATCAAGTTACAATGTTGATTATTAATTAAAAGAAAAGGAATGAAAAAAAGAAAAGGAATGTATTGGTGATCCTATTTATGGGTAAATATGTAATTTTCTTAAAGTATCTACATGGCATAAGTGCTATTAAACTTTCTAGAAATTCCCTGGAATTTCAAAATAGTGAGACTCTACTTTATTCAGGTTATAACAAATTATGTTCATTTTAACACTGTGCTATTTTTTCCTCACAGTAGGACTATATAAAACTAGCTAAACAGGAAGAAAAAATCATGGGTCTTATTAATGAAATTATTTTTAATAAAGAGTTACAAAAGATCAATACAAATTTTAGTAAAATGTAAATACACCCCAATGCATTTTTATTTCAATTTTTCTGTTTCAGTGACTTCCTTGGCACAGCATCTTTGACATCTTATTTTTGACCCTAAATTATTTCTAGATTGTGACATGACATTGGAATGCCATATGTTACCATGCTACAAACTATCTTCTAAAATTTTCCAAGAGAGTTAATTCAAGACAGGTAGTGATTTGTGCACAGTTTTATACAGGTTAAAACTGAAGGAAAATATTTGAAATAATAATAATTAGGAAGTAGGACAGCATGTAGCAAAATGGCATGTTCATGGAGAATCCAAATGCAAATCAAAATAAATCCTGATTAAAACCTAACCAAGCAAAAAACTACAGATTATCTGTATTCCAATTAAATATAATAAATGAATACTTGACAGGTTTCAGTTCCGATTCTATTTATGTCAGAATGGCCCACCAATATTGAAAATGATATTACCCAAACTCAAGCAATACAATCATACTTTATATCTAGAGGAGAATTTATCAGACTTAGATCCAAACAGAACTGTTACTCAAATGTCAACTGTTGTGTCTGGATTCAAAAGCATCTCATCTCCATCTGCAATTATATATAGATCAGGTACAAAATAGTTCACAGGCAGCAGCAAATGACAAATCGTTTATATAGACCCTGTGTATCAAGTGTTAGTCATGTGTAGGAAAATTGGTTATGTTACCATGGCTTTTTCTGTTGGTAGGTTATGAAATGCACGGTTATGAAAAAGAACTGGAACCTTCATTAACAAATGTTTTTAGTGAACTTTCTGTTCTACTTATATACTACCCTCTCCTTTTTTTCATGACATGCATGTTTTCTGAAAATTGGCCTATGTGGGCTCATCAAGCATAATTATACTTTAATTAGGCATCGTTTCCTGATTATTTTTAAAATGTGGAATGGCTTTAAAGTTAAAGAAATAAAAAACAAACAGAAAAATAACATCATTTTATGCTTATTATGCCAGTGTTACAAAAATCACTGATACCCCCCTCCAAAAAAAAAGGTTTGGTGATACAACATGCTGTTTATTTATAGGAAAAACATTAATTGTGCTATTATCAGAAGATAATTTCATATAAAATAGAAGCCCCAAGTGCAATGAACCCTGTCTTACTAAAAAGGATTATATATTATATATAATTGCGTATAAGTTATTTTCTAATTTAATATTTATTTTTTGCTCAAGTAGTTAATATACTTGCCTTAAATATATACTCAGCATCATTTTAATCCAGACCAAAATGTTATACTCATTTAATAAAATTACTGACAAAATGTTGCTTTTTAGAAAGACCACATCAAACTCTTTTCCACATTAGCACACACCACCATACACACAGATAAGCAAGCCTAATAGCCATGAGGCAAAGTGCCATTTAAAAATCTGAATAATTGATCAAGAGGGACGTCAATCAGCAGACTCCGGTATCAAATCTAATAATAATGTAGAAAGATAATTACTTACTACAATTTAGTTTAGACTACTTCACTTGGGGTCACTTTTTGATTTATTCATTGATGGATTTTAATATTCACAGGTAAAATTTTTAAAAAGAAGCTTGTTTTCCTTGACATTAATATACTGTCTTTGCATGCCACCACTGATGAAACTCATATAAAGCAAGAAAAAAAGATCCTTTTTCATTAGTGGATTGAGGTGGTGAATGACATGAATGACATAAATTTTAACTATTCACTACAGACAAAATCTATGCACTTCCTATGCCTTTCCTGATATATAACCATATCTCTTTCACATTGGAAATAATAATGAAGTTAGGAAGAGCTTTGGCACTCCACTCTTTGGCATAAACATATTCCTCAAATGTTTACTTAGTACTCAAAATCCAGAAAATAAATACCACAATTGTCTTTAGGAACATGAGCAAATGTGAAAGCATTTACATGTATTGTTTGAAATATCATTTTATGACATACAAAAAGGCATAAAGGAGAATTGTGACAATTATGAGAATAGCCTCACAATGAGGTAAGAGTAGGCAGAATTATATTTTGTTTTATTCCTTTTCTCTTGCAAAAATTGGGATAAGTCATCTACTTTAAGGGAGAGGCGTGCTAATGGTATTTACTGCACACTGAGGAGAGCAAGACACTGCTACTCACGTCTCATCCATTTCACCTGGCATTCAAAAGAACAGGGTCGAAAATGCATTGCCGAATATTCAGGAAAGGTAAAACTCAAGCAAAACGTGTTCGTGGTCATTTCCTTTCACTAAGATTGGTTTGTGACAATTGAAGAAATAGTTGCATGACAAAAACGAATAGAAGAGAAAAGCCAAATAAGACCTCCCTTAGTTGTTATTATTTAGCAATTGTGCACTGGTTTAGCATTTTCATATCAGGAGCTGTTCTAATTTATTTCTAGGTTCATTTATTTCTGATGAGCTACTCTAAATGATGGCATAATTTTATGAATTTTATCTACAGAATTATGTTCCTTTATTTGTCATTTCTGAATTTTACAGAGTATTTAGTATTTTAAAATAGTTTGGGTGTAATCTGCTTTGTTTTTATTTTAGACTACTTTCGTAAGCCTAATTATTCTGGCTGCCTAGCGTGATTATGTGTGTGGATGTTGTGTTTGCCCCTACCATTTTCCATATGCTCTGCCTCACCAACACTGCCATCCGGCGTGGTCCTTTCATAGTTGTCCTCTGGGAGTGGAAGGGCACCCAGTCTTGGCCCTGATGAACTCTTACTGCTTGGTGTTTCTGACTCCTCCAGCCCGCTGTCATAGCAACTCTGCAGTGACCCCTGATGTGGGTCCTGAGGCTGACTCACAACAGAAAACGTCACTCTACGAAATGGCTGTAAGAGAAAAGATTCTGAATGTCACTAAGATATAAGATTTTAAATGATCTTATTTTATAAAATACATACTTAAAAATTTATAGACATGAATTCAATACAAAATTATTAAACAGGTAGAAATATATTTGGATAACTATATATTAACTAAGACAAAGCCTAGAGTTTATACCTTTCTTATTGAAAACAAAAAAATATCTACTTATGCAAGAAAGGTAAGAAAACACAAATTTTATCTAACATGCATTAAAATCATATAGACTAGTTTTATATATTCAACATTTTTCCATTGAGTAGTTTTTACACTTTTCAAAAATAGATTTCATAAAAAACAAGGGTTAGCAATTTGGGGAGTAAATAAAATACTAAATCAACCCATTGTGAAAGGATGTTATTTAAATACTTCATCCGAATGACATAACACATTCAAATCAAGTCCATATGATGTAGACTTTAAAACCCGTGTTTGCTGGCACTCAGTTACAAACAGTGCAGTTGTTAATCAAGAATTTGGATGTGGTATTAGGAAATCACAAAGTATTTATTACTTTGTTCCAATAAAAAACTCTATTTGACATTGTAAGGTACATAGTAAGATGACCTGTAAAACTTTCTTCATCCTATTAATGGGAAATTAATCAAAAGACTCAACTACATGTGTTTACCATAATTGTAGTTCAATCAAACACATCAAGGTCAAGTGTAAAGTTTATTTGGTTTATTAGCTGTCCTGTAAAACTACCCAATTAGAGCCAACAAGTACCTGTGCTAGTGACAATGCCCGGTCATATCTACTGTGCATAAGACTTGCAAGTCATCGTAGTTACATAATAAATTGAAAACAAATTTAAGTTCATTATGGGAACAAGCTAACGGTGCATCACACATAGAACAAACTAACACATTAAAGGAATGTACAATATCGATGATATGACATAGGATACATAATGTATATGCTAGATGCTGCTTATTAGCTGTCTGGAATTCTTAATAACCGCTACATACATTAACTCCGCATGAATTTGAATGTGACACAAGCATACATAGTTACTGTATTTACAACCCACACTGCTCCTTTCAGTTTAAAATTACTGTTGCCAAAACATAAATATAAATTTAAGAACCTTTTCTGACTGTTTATAGCTTGAAAGCTCATGGTGCAAAAGTCTAATCATAACTGTGACCAATAGGACTGTGGAGTTCTAAGGATTATCTGCACATGGTGGATTAGTAATGAGAAAGTTAATAATTGTGGCATTTGCCCCTAATTTATAAATTGGCTTTCTTAAAGACAAATGTATGCTTCCACAAATCTCTCCCTTATTCTGCTATAGAGAAAAAATATTCCTGCAAAATCTGCACATTGCTGATATTTCTGCTACTACCTCATCCCTTATAAGCTTAATAGGAACATACAGTCTATGCAAAATCTTCTTTATCCTAGTTCAAGCTCTTAACATGGGTGGGCACTAAATACTATTATGGTCTTTATAATGTTTCACAGAATGGGATAGTAGTACGGAAAAGCAGTTATACAGGATTTCATTGTAGGCAGCATGTACATCATGGGACCAACTCCCTGACAAAAACCCTAGAGACATGGACTTTATTTCACAAAGAACTTTTATCTTTTTTGTTAATGTGATCATTATATTTTGCACCATTTCTTGAGATAAATCATTTTGGTTTATCTCACTTTTCAGGTTTTTTTTTAATATTTCCATTATCAGATGGCGACAAAGTATCTGGAATTGTCTGAGGAATTCAGTCTCCCTTTGAAAATGACACCACTCCAGCTCTCTTAAAACTTAAAACTGTTCTGCTCAGCCAACACTGCTGAACGGTGAAATATTAATGGTTATTAATATTAATGATATTAAGGCAGGAAATATGAAGGCCTTGCAATGGGTTAAAAGTATTTATCTATCTAAAAAGCAAATGGAAGGTTAAATGTTATTCTAAATTCTATTTTAATGACTTTCAGATCTTTTAGGTATAGTTTCAACTATCAAAAGAAAAAAAAAAAGTTCAAAATGAGCACAGAGACACATAAACTATACCAACCCAGACAGAAGCTATGAGAGATTTTTTAGAAATGGTGTTTCTTTTTGAGACAAAAAAAAAATAGAAACGTTTGGGTGAAGGTAGTAATCTCAAAACCTCTACTGAGATCTTTCTTCCCCCCTAAACAGTGCCACAAAAGCAGGGAGAAGGTCTACACTTCTAACGAAAAAAATGCCAAAAATAAATGCAATAATTCCACAATGGATTATACAATGATTGTCATGAACTTAGCATTTCATTTTCTTGATTTCCTACCCCATTCTGATTGTGAATATTTTGATTTCCATAACTTATTTTAGAAGAGCATTAGAATTTTAAAATACTAAGTACTTAAACAAGCACTCAGTTCATCAGTTTCTTTTTTGTATGAAAGTTGTTTTGCTTAATATAGTTTCTAAATGAATGCAAATATTATTCACATTAAAACTCAAAATGAAAAGTATCACACAATGAGTGAGAATACACCCACCAATCACTTGATGCGCTCTTAAAATATGTCATTAGAATTCTATAGTTCTGCAATATCAACATTATATCACTATATGTTACACTTTGTTTCATACTTTATTATTTTATGTTTTATATTCTTATATAGAAATCACTGTGGTGATGCATTTAAACTGATGAAGAGAACAAAGTCAGTATTGGAGCTTAACTGAAGTATTGATGCAAAGGTTAAAGTTCAACTTTCATAGTATGTCACACATATTCACTTAGTTGGTATACGGAAATATAGAGAGAGGTGGAAGGATGAAAGGAAGAAGAGAGAAATATATGGGGGGGATGAAGAGAGAGAGACTTATATACCATCTATCATCAAAGTTAAATCAAGTGTAAAAACTGTTAGGTTTTATAATAAGGATTATAATACAGAATTTATGTCTCCTCCATGTTCAAAGAAGATGGACTAAAGCAGAAATGTAGACAGTATGCTGACTTCTGACAAAAACTGTATTGTGTGTATCATGGTACTGTTTTAACGACTGGTGATATAAAGTAGAACAGAGAAAGTGATGAGTCTGCAGTTTACACACAACTTAGAATTACCTAGAAAATTTGTAAATAATGAAACGCCCTTACCTACCACAACATAATCTAAATAAATCAGCATTAAAGATGAACTGCTTTAAAAATCACCTGAGTCACCACCATGTCTACAAATTTCAATGTCAATTATAGCCATGTGCTGTTTGTTCTCAGAGTACAAAAGCAGGGTCTGAAAGCATTCAAACTCATACACTTTAGAGTATGGGAAACATTTACCCCAACGAAGGGCTAAAAAAAAAAAAAAGGAGCAGCAACAGGGTTGGACAGTCTGGTCTGGGTAGTTGAATGGAAGTGGTCATCAATATGTCATGCTTCATTAATTTACTATACTTGCACACATTTGGTATGCAATATCATCTAGGGCCTTTAAAAATTGTATACAGTGAAGAAGCTCAAAGGCTCATAGATTTACACACAAACAAAATAAAATGAAGCTACCAATAAAACACAAATGGAGAAAACATTATTAAACATACTAGGAATTGTAAGCAGTCTTTACAAGTTATTGAACCAAGGTGTCTATGACAGGACAGAGTTGATGACCAATTAGAACTTTACTAGTGGGGGCAAAGAGGAATGATTAAATGAAGGAACTGAGTAGAAAAGTCTGAACACTGTTGAAACCTCTGAGACAGTAATAAAATGTTACTCTATGCTAAAAATATTGTGATCACTTCTTGGATAATCTAAACCATGGGGAACAAGGGATGGAAAAGAGAAAGAAGAAAAAGAAAAGCATTTTACCATTTGTACAAACTAAAAGAAAGAGAGATTTAAGCAGAGATTTATTTGCTGATTCCTTTTTAAATTTATTTTATTAAATTTTCTATTTATTTTACATATCAACCACAGATCCCCCTCTCCCCCTCCCCTCAACCTTCCCCCTCAACCTACCTCCCATTCCCACCCCCTCCAAGGCATGGTCTCTCATGCGGAGTCAGCCTATAGGCAAGAGAGTTGTTTATTTGTTGATACTTAATTTCTTTTATCATGGACACAGAAAAATGCTCATGGTAAGGTGAGTTTTTAAGATGCAAAACTTGGTGTTCAACAACAGAAGTCACAAGGAAAAAGAAAAAGCTCAGTGATTGGTAAATTAACTAAAACAGAGAAATATATTTAATTAGATTTCAAAGGACCACAAAATGAATTTCTTATCTTGGTGCGTGTAAATGTGTATATAGGTTTTAAATAAGAAAAGCAATACAGTAAAAATAAAAAAGAGAAAAGTAAATATTTCAAATTTCCCTATAGATTTTCCATGTGACCTTGGACAAGTTAGCTGACCTTTGGTTCTTATGCCTTAGGCCCAGGGACTGTAAAATAGAGATAATAATATCTGCCCCTTAATTCTGGGAGAATTAATGAGATAGCTTATAAAAAGAGCCTTAAGCTCCCTCATAGACACATCCTATAAAAGGCACTATACCTCAGGCCATTGCTAAATAACCAAAGTTATCTCCCATCATTTTAGTTTGATTTGCTTTTCTTAAAGAAAATATAGAGCTGGCTCAGTAATTCACAAAGCTCCTAGGTAGAAGTTCTAAAATCCACATAAAATTTCAAGCCTACTTTCATGTTCAAACCCACAAATTATTTATAAAATCATAGTGTACACACACAATAGGAACCAAATATTTCAAGAACTATTTTAACTGTATCCCTCATTAACACAATTATTTTGGTGGTCAATTAGCTTGTAAAGATATGTCTCAACTACTTTTGTGCTTCAGTACTACATACTAGAAGCTTATACTTAAGGACACAATGACAGGGCCTACCCACAATACTGTGGAGGTGGCCACAAATATCTTTAAATTCCAGATGAGATGCTCGCTCTGGGGTAATTAAGCTGCTTGTTTTCTCCCCAACTCCTAGGTTACAAAACCATATTCAGATTGCTTTAAAACTGCTATAGACTGGTAACCAGCATGCTACACTCTTTATCATCTCATTCCCTGTTTCCTGATATCACACAGAGGCAGTCTTCTTGTTTTCCTGCTGTCGTGAACTTTGAGAAGTCACCCTCTTCCCTCCCTCCCTTCTTGCTTGAAAATAGGAATGCATGGGCAGCAGTGTATGACTATAGTGACCATTTGCATATAAAATTAATTCCATGAACTTAAAAGGAAAAACACAATGATATTGGTGGAAGTGTTAAGGCAACCCCACATAGTTAAAAGGGGGGTTATTTTGTGGGGTAACTTACAAGTAAGAGTTACAGGGTCCGGGAAACGTATAGTGCAATCCAACAGTGTTCGCTGGAGAACTCTGCTCGATCTACCCCCAATGTCCAGGATCCAGGAACCAAGAGAGCTGGCACATCCGGATCTTGGGTCTTAAGGGCTCCTCTCTTAGCCCCACCTCATAGGCATGACAGTTACTGGAAGCCTCAATGGGGGTAGTACTTCCAGGTCAAAGCTGGAACAGCTACCCACTACATCTCCCCTTTTTGTGTAAATAAGAAAGTTCTAACCTAATACAAAACGATATACAATAGAAATGATTATCAAATATTGTCCAGGAGGAAAAAGGGATAATGACCTAGAAAAGATGGAACTACAACCAACAAGAACAATATCAAACAAGAGACATATACTAAAATCCAGAGAAGTATGGAGCATGGGAAAAAAGAAAAAAAGAAAAAGGGAAGTGCTGTGGGTATTGCTCTGTATGCTGTGAATGTGTTGCTCTGATTGGTTAACAAATAAAGTGCTGATTGGCCAGTAGCCAGTCAGGAAGTATAGGCGGGACAAAGAGAGAGGAGAATTCTGGGAACAGGAAGGCTGAATCAGGAGTCGCCAGCCAGACACAGAGGAAGCAAGATGTGGAGGCAGAACTGGGAAAAGGTACCAAGCCACGTGGCTAAACACAAATAAGAATTATGGTTTAGTTTAAATGTAAGAACTAGTTAGTCATAGGCCTGAGCTAATGGCCGAGCAGTCTAATTAATATAAGGCTCTGTCTGTTTACTTGGGGGATGCTAGTGGGAGAGATTTGTCTCAACTGCCAGTAGACTGGGACAAAGGAAAACTTCAGCTACATAGCATAATCATTGATAATATATAAAATACTCTGGTTGAATTTTGTCAGAAGTTTAATGTATATTTTTGAGGAAAGAAGTACAGATGATTATGTAAAAACACACGTACAATAACAACACCTTTATTTTATTTACCCTAAATTGTTGGAACAATTTTTAAAAATCTATTATACCTGAAATGTGTTTATGCTGGGGGATGTTTTTTCTTTATGCTGTGAATATATGTTGTTCCCATTCGTTAGTAAGTAAGCTGCTTTGGCCTATAGCAAGGTAGCTTAGAGACAGGTGGGAAATCCAAGGAGAGAAACAAGAAAGACAGAGTCTGGAGAGATGCCAGTCTGCCGCCCAAGGAGCAACATGCCCGCAGACTGGTAATGCCACAGCCATTTGGCAAAACATAGCTTAATAGAAACGGGTTGGTTTAAGATGATACAGCTAGCTAGCCAGGAACTTAAGCCATTGGCCATACAGTTTATAAGTAATATAAGCTTCTGTGTGTTTACTTGGATCTGAGCGGCTGCAGGACCGGATGGGACACAGGAAAACTTCTGACTACATATTTTATATTACATAAGTACACATTTGTAAAGATATTTACCTTAGGTTTACAACTAGCAAAATCTCTGAAGTTGCAACACACAGAATAAAAAATGCATGTTTCTTTGCTAAAGCAGCGATCAATTTTTGGGGAGAAAAGGGGAGACTTAAGCTTAGTAAGTCCTGTCTATTATATGTTCCATTCCTCAGAGTAAAAGAGTAAATGCAACACTGGGTTAAGAGTGCAGATACTTTGCCATTAGAGTCCATTTTTTAAACCTAGTGACAATACCTTTATGGGAATTTTATTTGCAAGAGGATGGGCCCCAAGGGATGCTATCTATTGGAAAACACCTCAGGT
This sequence comes from Peromyscus nudipes, assembly GCA_902168325.1. NCBI lineage: Eukaryota > Metazoa > Chordata > Mammalia > Rodentia > Cricetidae > Peromyscus > Peromyscus nudipes. Next base: position 19,812 of record CABHPH010159691.1, read on the forward strand.
TAAATCTTTTTCTTATTGAATACTGCTGTGTCTAACAGACGACTTTATTGGGAACTTTAAATCTGCACCTTCTCTTTTAGCTTCAGTAGTTTCTCCATAAATTGTCTCCTTATCTGGAACTCACATACAGCTGTCTCAGTCACATCAATTATTTCTGAATGGGCTGAAAGGCTTTTTTTATTTTTTTCCAATTCACTTAGTTATGTCCATCAAACAGACTTCTAATGACTCTTTGTCAGTCATAAAGCACCGAAACAGTCATGAGGAGGCTCTTGCCCTAGGTAGAGTGGTGCATTCTATGTTAAAAACAGAGTGTTCTAATGCTGGGAGACCTTTCCCTGCAGATGAACACTGGCTTGATGAATCTGCAAACATTCTCAGCCTGTGTCAATGCTACTGAATAAACATGCCTAGGATTCTACAGTGCATTAGTGGCCAGAACATTTGGCAGGACCCTCAAACAAACTTTAATCAGGTCTTTAAACTTTTTAGGGGTGCCTTCATGTACCGAAGCTTCAACATTCCTCCACACTTCAAAATGCCCGTCTTTCTTTCATGTCCAGAGATGAAAGGATGTTCAGAAGACTCGTGTTGAGGCATGGGGATTAGTTAATTACAACGCTCGTTTAGGGAAAGTTAAATGGCTATTGCTTTACTGGTGTGCAGTTATATATTTGACATCGCTGTTTGCATGCGCACTTGAGAAATTAAGAATCCAGAGGTATATTTCTCAGTTCTACAGATCGGGGTGTGTTACTACAAAAGAACAGTGATTCTAGGGATGAAACGGTGGTTCCTCACACCAGCAATGTACAATCTGCCTTCCACTCCAGTTGTCCTTTCTCCAGGCCCTCTCCAGAGGCATCATATTTTGTTCTGATTTTACAAATTAGAAAAAAAAAATGCTCAATTCCAAAGTGTAAACCACTGCAAGAACTACTTATTCTGAAGGTGAAAACTGGCCTCTTTTTGTTTTGTTTTGTTTTTTTCTTCTCTCTCATGAAAAACATCAGGAAACAGAATAAGCAAAGTTGAAAATTCTTGGCAAAAAATAACCAGACTAAGAGTAAAATCTCTTAGAAAAACAAATGTTCTAGAACACAACGCACTGGGATGATACACTATGGCCACTATTAGTTGATGTATTTTTCACCGTTTATTATTGGTTCCTTTTAAACGTAGCCCACAATTTGATAAACCTTTTTTCATGAAGGGCCAAAATATAAACATTTCTGACTCTTTGAGCCATAGACAGCTACTTCAGTTACCCAACCCTGCAACTGGGATGTGAAAATAGTCATTGGACACACAAAAGTGAATGGACAACCACATCTGGGGGAGACTTCTTCACTTGTGGACACAGCATTTTGAGATTCTGATAATGTTTGCACTCAATAAAATGTTACTATTGTTATTTTTCAATATTTACAACTATGAAGAACAGAATCAATCCTATCTGGCTGATGATTCAAAAAGAAGCAGAAGACCAGATTGGGCAGAAATTCCTTATTCTGATACAATCCAGTAAAAGATGCTGTAAAAAGATGCCATGAAAAATTAGTCCTAATTACTCAAAGGATATTTTACAGTTTGTGGGTTGTTTGGATGCTCCAGTTCAGAGACTTGTTGCTAAGCCTTTAATTTGTACATATGCCTTACTCATTATTAATAGCACAAGATACTGGTGCACAAAAGAATGTTACACAGATTTGGTTCATTTTTCTCCTTGTTATTGACTGTGAAAAAAAGACTATACCCTCCCCCAGCTAAGTCCCAGGAGCATCAGAGATGAAGGAACAGAAATAGAAGAGTTGGAGAATGGGAAGGAGTGCTATGAAATACTGTCTTCTGGAAGTGATATAGAAGATGTAACCATGAACATACAGCAGCTATGGCAACCTACAGAAATCCTACAGAAAACAATATGACAGGAGTAACCAGTTGCAAGGAATGTAAAAATGGGAAGGGGATAACAGTGGGTGGATATGTATGCAACACATTGTATACATGTGTGAAATTGTCAAAACTAAATTCAAATATTAAAGAAAACTGAGTTAAAATGAAACAGCTGTTCTTCACAACTGGATAGAATGGAAGGTTCTCTTGTAAACTATGAGTAAGTCATGTTGGTGTTTCCTTTTGACATGAAGTCAAAACAAAAACAAATGAACAAATGACTGTTGTGGACACTTCATTTATCCTCTTTTGAATTAAAGATTGTGTTACTCTTCCATCTCTACAGCAAGAAGAAAACACAGTGCTCAAAAGATGTGTATCTTTAGACATGACTTCCTCCAGCACAGATATTTTCACCTTCTGAAAGAATGATTCCAAATAAAGATATGCCAGATGCTGACAGAAATGTGGATCCATCTTATTCCTAACAGTTTCCCATAGAGTTCCAATGATGAGATAAAACTGAACACTTACATAAGAAATGTATATTGAACCAACCACTTTCACACTGGATTTAAGCCCTGCTTCTCAAGACAGAAGTTATAACATTCTGTGAATGGAGCCAAGAACATGGCAGGGGAGGTTATGACCCCAGGGAAGGACAAAGTAATGCAATGCTATTAAATGAACATGATATCAAATTGCTCTCCAAGTTCTTACCTTTATACCCACAGAGTGGGGCAACTCTCTACCCTCTTTAGACAAGCTGTTTTTTTTTTTTTTTTTCAGGCACTTAATAATGAGACCCGTGATTGGTCAACATATAGAGAAAAAAAGAGCATAGAGTCTTTATCCCTAAGTGATACATTAGTATCTTAGCGTCGGTTTTCCATGCTCCAACCAATGGCCCTAAACCCAGGGAGATAATAGCAGCACCAAATAAATTCAGTGATTGAGAGAGGGAGAAGAGAAGAGAGAGAAAGAGAGAGAGAGAGAGAGAGAGAGAGAGAGAGAGAGAGAGAGAGAGATTATGAAATTAGGAGGGAGATCTGTTGGGAGGATCTGAAAGGGAGGGTATACATATATGGGATTCTAAAATAAAATGAGTGAATCCCTCTGTTGGAAGCTTGTATGGCACCCTCTTGTACCAAAAAGTCTGTTCTCAAGGAGAAGGCATGCAGTCCAGTTCAGGGATTCTGGGTTCTGCTTCTGAAATGCATTGTGTCTTCAGCAGAAGGGACTTATCTTCTACTTCTGGGGGGTAACTAAGGGCAACAGCTATGAGCTATATGGTTTCGTGCTCTCTTGGACAACCCTAACCAACTACACTAAAAAGAGTTTCCCATGCTTGTTGTGGGGTTTAGTTAGCTATGTTTGGTTAATTAAGGAGGCATTTTAAATACAAATAAGAGGATTTCAGTTAAACTCTAAATGCATAATTATAAACAGACTTAAATGTACTATAGGTTCTTTTTGAAGGAATATAGATAACAGTATAATTTCTTACGATTTTTTTCAGACATCCTTACTGTTATTTTACCCTTCTTTTTCCCTCTTCTCTATTCCTTTCTATCCTCCTTAACTAGAGTCTCCCCTTTATTCCTGTTTCCTCCATCAGATTACTTATTCCATACTATCTCTCTCTCCTTTAAAAATAGAATCTTCTTGAATTTCTTACATATCGGTTACCCTGAAGAGTAATGAGAAAATGATTGATGCTTAAATATTTTATACTGTAATATTTCTTACACACACAGCATACACCAGTGTGTCTTTTTAATAATATTAACCACATAAGATAAATTTTGCATCATGAATTGCTGCAGGATGAATTCCATAGTTACTGTCCAATGGAACGGAAACATACATGTTCTTGTAACCTGCTGTGCTGAGAGAGTGGAAACATAGAAGCCTGTTTTTACCAGTAAAACCATTTAAGTTAAGATCTCCCACACAGAATTTTTTTTTGCTATTTCTTTTACTATTTTTTAATTAAGACATGATTACATCATTTCTCCTCTTCCTGTCCTCCTTTCAACCCCATCCATGTCCCTCCTCAATCTCTCTCAAACTGATGGCCTCTGTATTACTTTTATTGTTATTCATATGCAACCTGTAGAGTCTATTTAGTGTAGCTTGTCTATGTATAATTTTAGGGCTAACTACTTTGTACTGGATAACTAATCATGAGTCTCATCCTTTGGAAAGGCTAATTCTTTCTCCTTCTTAACAGTCATTAGTTAACTGTAGTTCTTTTTCTAGGAGAAAGAGTGGTACCCAGAAAGACTTCCCCCTTCTGTATTAGCATGTCTATTGATATTACCATTGATTGAGTCTTGTTTAGGCAGCTGTGTTGTTGAGGTATCATGAATGTAGCTTCCTTATTTCCAGGAGAAAAAAATCTCCGAACAGAGTTTCAGGTCTTATGGCTCTTACCATCTTTTTCGATCCTCTTCTGCCATATCCCCTGAGCCATAAGTGCTGGGGCTGTATTTGAGATGTACCCAAATGTCTGGGATCCCCAGACACACATTTAATCATATTGTGCATACTTTTAGGTACATATAAAACAACGTGATTCCTTGAGGCTTTTACATGTAATATTGGTGTGATTTGTTCATCTTCCTTTCTCTCTTGTTTTGATTTCCCTACCAGGTCCTCTGCCCATTTTCCCCATCTCCCTCTTCTTTCTTTATAGAAAAAGAAGCGCCATGCTCTAGAACTAGTGCTATCTAGACTGTATAATAGACAGTCTAGCAGGGTACCACTGTGCAAGTGTTAGCAAGTCGCTCTCATGGAGAACCTGACAAGTCTTTATTTTACTTAACAAAGCATCTTCAGTCCACCACAGTATCATAATCCATTTATATGGATTTCTTAGCTCATAAATTGTTTTTTAAGTCACCAGTATTATGGTGCATGAAAACTTGCTTGGAATCTAGATCAGAAAACACTATAATCAAATCCTAACCCTAGCTTTATTCACATCATGATTTGAGAAAAATCATTTCATCTGCCTGAACTTCATTTCTTACCAATTAAAATAAAAGTTTCTAGTAACTGGAATACAAATATCAAGGAAAAGATAGTCTTGTAAGTATTAGAAGCTGCACTGTATAAAATTAATTCATATAAAACTTGATATAACAATATATCACTGAATAACATCTGCAGATTAAATAAGCACAAATAGAAGCTTAAGATATTGCAGATATTTGCTATATCTGATTTTGGTGTTGCTGTTGATAATTGTTTTGGTGATATATGTATTTGTATGTATGAGTTTCATATACTAATAAAAATTAAGATTTGGGTTTCTAGTATCCACCAGTAGTAAATAGTTCTAAAATGACAATTTGGATTTCTCACCAAGCATTATTTGGTTTGTTTTCTTTCCTTAAATGTTAAGGTTAACTGGAGGCCAGAGAGACAGTTCAGCAGTTAATAGTCTTACTACTCTTGCAGAAGACCCGAGTTGGGTGCCCAGCACCCACGGGGTGGCACACAACCATCCATAATTCCAGTTGCAGTGCATGTTTTACATTCTTCTGTCCTTTGTGGCTGCTGTGAACATATTACACATATATACATAGGGGCAAAATACTCAAAAATTAAATAAAATAGATAAATCTAATGTTTTAAGATAGCATTAATCTTACGTGAATGTATTTTGAGAGAAGTAGAGCACCACAAGCTCATTGCTACATTTTCTTAACTCACCACTAAGTACAAAATAGTACTGATGCAACATGAAATGAACTCAATGATCCAAGATCCAGGAGACATGAAAGGAGGAGGACATCAGGGTCAGCCACACAGCCACACAGCCACACAGCAAGCCACGGAATAAAAGGAAGATACAGAAGTAAGAGAACAGGAAAAGCCCACAGGCAAAAGGTACATGGGACAAATTAAGTTAAGGAAAGCTGGCTAGAAACTAAGCCAAGCTAAGGCCAGGCATTCCTAAGCAACAATAAGCCTCTGTGTGTGATTTATTGAGGAACTGGGTGGCAGGCCCCACAAAAGAGACAAAAACAAACAACAACAACTTGCAGATGCCATAATCCCCAAGAAGCCTTACTTTCATGCACAGTGGATGAGAATTTACCTGCTTTGGATCTGCCTTTGATAGTTTTCCTTACACAAAGATCTCAAACAATGTGAATAGCTAATGATTTGGGGAGGGTTATAATAAGTTCTATTTTCTAATTCCCTGAAGTGTAAAGTTGCAGATGCTATTTAATAGACTTTCTCTATTCTAGCAAATTATTAGAAAGTATATTTGTAATCAAATTAAATACATCTAATTGTTTCAATATGTATTAATTCTTTTGAATAAATATTTGAAGATATTATTAGACTTTAATGCATATTATAGCTTTTTTGAACAGTTTATCTATTATACTCTCATTTCAATACCAGTAATTAAATATAGTCTAAATTATTATACTATATATGATATAGTAATACCACCTAGTAATATATTTTGACATTTTTCTTTTTTAAAGATATAGCCCTGATCTGTGAGATTGAAAGAATTATATTTGAAGAGTGGCCCAATATTAAATATGAAACATGGGACATTAATTAGTATTTCAGCTTCAATATCTTCAACATTAAAATGAGTTGCAGCACATGATATTCCATAAACTTTTCAGCTTTGTAATTGTCTTCAACTGTAAGAATGTATGTGCTGGATTAGTGATTAAATCATTGAAGTACATGATTTTAAAAATAAACTTTGTTCATCCATTAAGAAAATCCAAATATTTCATAGTCTTTAAAATATTAATACAGCTGGGTGGTGGTGCTACATGCCTTTAATCCCAACACAAAGGAGGCAGAGGCAGGTGGATCTCTGTAAGTTTGAGGCTAGCCTAGTTTAAAATGTGAGTTCCAGGACAGCCAGGACTGTTACACAGAGAAACCCTGTCTCAAAAAAAAAAAAACAAAAAGGAAAAAGGAAAAAATATTAATATATTAGGAATACTTACTCATCAAATGAACATCTCAAACAAAAAATTTGCATGGTAATCAAACATTTTAATTAATTATATTGATGAAGAGTTGCAAAAATGGCAACCTGCCCCTGAGCTTAACATCTTAGTGAATATGGAAAGGCATCCTCAAAATCCTGTCTATAAAAGATGCTTGTCTAAATCTTCCTTAGCCTCTGAAAGCACCTATTCTGTGCTCCTTCTTTGCGCAGCCAACTATGATTCTAATTGTGTCCCTACTATGTGCAATGTTAGTAAGAGAACATTCATCTCTGGGATGTATAATCCTAAGAGCAGGCGTTAGCAAGTTTGGGATAAAACACAGTGATGAAAGCATGAGGGTCCACAGTTGGACTTCGGTCCCCAATTCATCTGAGATACATCTTCTTGTAAGTCTCTTTGTCGATATACACAGGAAAACAGAGGGAGTCCTAGGTAAAGAGAGAATATTGACAGGCAACTAATGAGAAAAATAGTATCTTCACAATGGCATTCCATCTAACAAAGACTTATTAAGCACTTGCTTTGTGCCTACCCCTGGGCTGAATCATCTACAGCTGGTAAATTCCGTCATTAAACCCAGTTGGGCAAGGTGAAGATTAATCATTAAAAAGCTTTCACAAACTACAAGCCAAGGCTTCTTTTCTTTTATGCTTTTCAATCTGCCATTGTGGTAATCACGCTCGGTTCTCCCGCTTCTCACTTGCCTTGCATGATGCCCCTACACACCTATCGCGTTCCAGAAACAGCTGAACGAGATCGATAAACCTGTGTGGTGAATTACACAGTTGGAGGCAGTCCACAGCAGTTCATGGGAGCAATGCTGAAGAACCAAGAGGAATTCCAGCAGGAATGGCTAGGTTTGTAAATGTTAAAAAACATTTTAACATTAGAAATAAACACATAAGCAGCGACCAAAAAAAAAAAAAAAAACAAGCTTTGAAAAGCTACCTTGTAAAACACAGAGGCACAGACAGGGGCCTGGGGCGAAAGCTCTACCGTCAGTTCTCCTTTATTGAAATGAATGGAAATGAAATATGCTTTTGCAGAGCCACTCAAGCAGATGCTCCATTTACTTCTCTGTTTTTTCCCCTCTTCTATCTTAGACATTTCATCGAAACTGCACCTGGTGAAATCTGTTAAGGGAGCTCTATACATTTAAAATCCTGGAGTTTTCATATTGTATGGAATGAAGGTTTGTGTCCTTAGATACCTTTCCTTACTCTATTTGGATTCACGCCTCCGAACAGAATCAAGAGAGACAAGTAGAGGAAGTCTCTGAACTGTTACTGAAACATTGAATGATAAAACAAACGGAATGGAACCTAACTTTGGAGCCAGTTTACCGCAGGGATAAGTCACCCTTCTGTGACCTCTCTTTTATTCACTTGTTTCACATTAATTATCCAATTATTTTTTAAATCTACCAGGCAACATGTAGAGTACTACATTCAATGGCACGTCTATGGTATTTTTTTTACTTTTATCTTTTTTAAAAATATTTTTTATTTTATAATTAATTTAGTTTTACATATCAGCCACGGATTCCCCTGTCCTCCCTCCTCCCCCCCCCCAGCCTTCCTCCCAATCTGGCCCCCATTTCCCCCCCTCCTCAAAGGCAAGGACGCCCCTGGAGATTCAGCCCAGCCTGGTAGATTCAGCTGAGGCAGGTCCAGTCCTCTCCTCCCTACACCAAGGCTGAGCAAAGTGTCTCGGCATAAAAGCCAGCTCATGTACAAAGGACAGGTCCTGGTCCCACTGCCTGGGGGCCTCCTAAACAGTTCAGGCTCATCAACTGTCTCATTTATCCCGAGGGCCTGGTCCAGTTCCATGGGGGCTCCTCAGCTGTTGGTTCACAGTTCATGTGTTTCCACTAGTTTGGCTATTTGCCCCTGTGCTTTTTCCAACCATAGTCTCAATATCTCTTTATTCCTTATCATGGATCGAGTGATTAGAAAAAAAATAAGGAAAAGAGTGAAAGTCAGAAAAAAGTTGTTGTTGTTGTTTAAAGCTTAATGAATTTTATATGCCAGCTGTGGGAAACTATGAGTGTTTTTTTTTGTTTGTTTGTTTGTTTGTTTTTTAACCTGTAAAGGATAAAAGGTTGCAGAAAGAATGACATTTGCCAACCAGCTGACCTTCGAGTAGGGAGGTACAATTGGATTGTCTGAGTGTGTTCAATGGATTCACAAAGGTTATTTAAAGTGGGAAAAAAGAATCTTCAGAGGAGATCAAAGTGGAGCAAGAAGGACTCTGGTCCCTTCCCATTGCTTAGAAGTTGAAAAGCGGGGACTACATCCCAGGGACACAGATGACCCCCAGAAGCTTTTAGAATTGAAGGAACAGATTTGCCATAGAACTTCCTGAATGTCCACTGCATTGCCAGCTCCTGACTCCTAGCCTGCTTAGATACGTTTTGATTCTCTGCAATAAAGAAATGCAAAGTAGGGTTTATATGGTTTTTAGCCATTGTGTCCACAGTAATTGGTTCCATAGCAAAGAAAACTACACAGGACCATACATGGACTTTACATATGGAAGGAAGAGAAGAGAGAGTAACTGAGTTGGTCTTCACATTTGTGATAAAGGTTTTAATCTCATTTAAATTTACATTAATATCCAAATGTTGGGGCAAAATATGTTACTCCAAAAACTATTGCAAAATAACATTTAAATATTCATGTTATCTGTATAAACTTATTAGTTTGGTAAGTATAACACAGCTCACAAAAGACAACTTTATAGTCTTACATGTGTGTATATTATTTGTTTTTGTGCATTTTTTTGTTTCAGTTTTTTTGAGATAATTTCTCACTATCCATCCCTGGGTGACATGAAACTCACTTAGTAGACAAACTTTGGCTTGGTGCTGTGATAGTCTTCCTGCTTTTATCATTTAAAGAATTTGAGTACAGATATGCAACCAATCATGTTAATGTCATCATAATGTGGTAGAAACAACAATTAAAGAAAAAACAAGTAAATGAAGAACAACTAAGACTCTGGGATACCTGTGTGAGGGGAAAATACCACAAATTTAAGTTTGAGTTTTCTTAGGTAAAATCAATTCTGATTAACAGAATTTCTTTGTCAGCAAGTAAAAAGTGACTAATCTTAGGTCATTAATTGGTCTGAGGAAAGATGCACCTCTGGTGTATATATACATAATAACCTCTTACTTGTAAAGATACAAAGAAACTTAAAGAATAAAATGGCTTGCTTGGTCTATAAGCAATAACGGTGAAGTACATACACATAGGAGGTATCTATGTCTCATAGAATTTTAGAGAGCATTAGAAACAATCTATGAAATTAGAAAAAAAATTTTTTTTCTACCACACTAGAATAGGAAGAAAAACAATGATGTTGATGATAATGAGTACCTTGATTTCAAGAATGGTCTAATCTACCCTAGGAAGGGCTATTAAATCATTAGTGTCTAGCAATAATTTTCATTCCTTATTGGTAGATGTTTTTTTTCTTTCCTAAATTCTTTCTCCTTTCATCTTTTTGAGAAAAATAATATATTATGGGGAGATGAATTCTACATATGCAAAGCTTGAGCTTCTTAGGAAAAATAAGAAAGATGAATTTACTAAACAGCAACAAATGTTGGCATTTTGTGATTCTTTGGGGAAGTATGGATATCTACAATCCAGCTATGCGATAGGGACTTAAGCGTGATTGACTTTCGTATAGTAAGCTCATAAAACCCTAGAGTTCAAAGTCAAAGCATATTTGGTAAAGTAATTTAGCTCTCCAATATTCACCATAAGTTATTCAAATATTGAGTGCTACAAAAAAGAGTTTATTTTATATATCATCTTATTATGGTTGGTGATTGAATTCTTAAGCTTATGGACATATGGACATTTTGAAGCATGTGACAGGAATAAACCCACACAGCAACTGCCGAACAGTCATATTTTATTAGTACTATTGTTTAGCTTCCTAATCCGCTTTACCTCCACATCTGTCAGAGATTTGATGGACTGAACTTACAATATTCTTATTCTTTGTTTGAAAGAAAAAAAACCCCGAGATCACTGTATTTTAACCCCAACTCATATTCTATATGTTTATAAACATTGCCATTTCCACACATTACATTACCTTAATTTTCACTTTAAAGGTGCAAAACTGTCAACATATGTGACATCTATAAATTGTCAAATTTATTATACAATAAAACATTTGACTCACTGGTGTTTCTGCACCCTTGGATCTCATCACAAGTTATTCCTATATTAACAAACAGCAGTAATAATAAACACAGAATGAACTGTTATTCTGGGGGAAGAACAGGATAATCTTCATTTTTTTTAGTGATTAGCTTCAGGTTTTAATGAAAACTGTTTTATATTTGCAGATCATAAATTAAAGATGGTATTTTTTTATCTACACTCAATCTGACAGAATTCTAAAGTTAAAAAAATACAGCTATGTCTAAAAAGGGCATGGACATACTGCAATAGCTAATAAAGAGGAAGAGAAGCCCAGTTGTAATAGACAATTCTTAGGCAACACTGGAAGATGGGAAATCCTCCTTGGCAACAGCCTAGACAAAGAGCACGGACTTAAAATGCATTGTGATTTGCTCTAATACTCACTGTCTCCTTACTGTGTGTCCACTCAGACATCTTTTCGTTGAAATTGTGACACTATGGGTAAGTCTTCCTGTTATTCTGCATTTCACAGAAGACGCCAGTGCCCATAAAGAGAGTGTGGCCACACTCATGCAGCTGCTGAGCGATCCACAGATGGGCTCTTACTCATCGGGCAGTAATGTGGCCTTGGCTGAACTTAAGCAGTTGATAAACAGTCAGGGAGACTTCTGCATATGTTGATAAGAGAACTTGTCTAACTAAGCCATCCTTTAGCACAGGCCAGATTATTTGAAGACAAAGAAAACAATGTTAGGACAGTGTGGACTGCAAGAAAGAAACCATTCTAAGAAGAATAAAGTCAATTATTTTAGCTGGCACTGATAGGTTTTTTTTTCCCATGTTCCTTCAGATGGAAAAATTGCACAATGATATTTTAATTCCACTGGACATTATCTGTAGGTGATGGTTGTTATATTTAAGCCAAGTCTAAAGGAAAAGTGTTGCTGTACTTTCCATGATCTGAGCGTGAACCATTTTCTTTAAGTCAGATAGACTTCTTCACTTATTTTAAACACGTCAGCATTTTACAATCCAGGTTGCACATCTGAATCACCTGGGAAACTAAAAATAAATAAATATACTAAACAGAAAATTAATGACTAGACTACATTCCAGATGTGTTCTGGGGATGAAGTTGAATATCTACGTCAACAGAGTTAAAAAGTCCATTCTGGACCTAAAACAAAGTGGAAAATTAGTCCAGTTTTAATTTGCCTTGGCTGCCACTTAAATCTCAGTATTCAATCATTATATATTTATAAGCCTATGCAATGGAAGTATATTTACCTGTTCCTCTCTTGGTGTGGTTTTAAAGGTACCATTTCTAGTTTAGTGGTCTGATCTTGAGTGTGATTCGCTATAAAATGTCTCAATCCTTGGAAGTACATAGTTTACATATTGAAAACAAGTGCAGGAAAACTTGAATGAATATCTCATCCCATTTACATTATATCTCTAGCATGAAGACTGGCTTGGGTTCTATTTTTTTGGACTGCTAATACATTCTAAGAAAAGTAATTTGTAATTAAAATCAGCTTGGGATTTTGTTCAGACACAGAATGACTAATCGGCTTTTATTTATTAGCTGGTATTGGAGTAAGCAACATGTGATTTTTTAAAAAGGGAAAATTTCTCTTCAGGAAGTTATCTAACACTTATCAAGAGACATTTAAAGCTATTTCTTTCCTGTTAATTAGCAGCCACTCATGTAGGACTAGTGAGAGTTTTATTTCTCACATTACTAACAGTTACTGCCATTTCTGACTTGGTTTCCATGTGGTAAAAGGCTAATGTCTCCTTTAAGACTAGGATGGCCTTAAAAAGTGCTATCACTAAGTAGCGTTATGAAACATTTCCAAAGCCATGTCTTCCCCACTTCCTCCAGATCTCTGACATTTCTACTAATGTACATACATATCCTTTTCATTTTTTCCTTCTTCCAAACCTCTCAAATTGTTCTGTTGGTATATTATATCACAACCACCTAGGGCAATTTGACTTTCCTCTGTCCTGTGATTTCTATGCTGGGTTCATAAATAATCATGATAACGATAATAAGAGTAGGTATCTAAGCATCGCTCCCTACATTCTATATTGCTTTCCTCAGTTAACATGATTATCCTCAATTAACCTCAAAAATCCCCTGTGTCATAGGGAGGTCTTTCACAATTGATGCAAATTCCAAGAACTATTTCACTGGGGTTAATATTACTTGAAAAAGAATGCAAATGACCAAGCCCCTCCCCCCATATGTCAGACTTTGTTGACTCCCCATAGGAAGGCCCTCTCTGAGGAGTGGATGGGGGATGGGAGGGGAAGGTGGGTGTGAGCAGGAGGAAGGGTGGGAGGGGAACTGAGGTCAGTATGTGAAATGGAAAAAAAAAATAAGAAGAAAAGAAGAAGGAGATTGAAGGCAAAAACTTCCCATCTCTCCCCTCAATGGGAAACCATAGTTGGTATACTTGCCATCCATGCTTCAGCTTTCCACTTCAGCAGCAATTCAGTAACAGCTCTTGAGTTCCCAACTTTTCCCCTTGATTTGGAAACCTAGCATTTCTATTCATTAGGTCTACAATACAAGGCAAAATAACTCCTGTCTCAATTTTCAAGTCTCTAATATGGAGACAAACTCTGTTGTAACTGATGGATTTTTGTTTAAAAAATATATAGCAATCTCAGTCTCTGTGTACAAGGAAATCACTTTAGAGAAAGCCCCTAGCCATGCATTCAGAATATAAAGTGTTTAGAGGATTAAAGAAAAATTTTTAAAAAAATAAAATAAAACAGAAATATCTTCCCCCAGTTACTGGGTAGGTTTCCTTTCTAAAAAAAAATTATATAAATGATGTAACACTAGTCACATTAATTGACTCCTGTTATATTCATACCATCATCAATATCTTTATTTTTATGGGAGACTGTGAGATGGAACTTACAGCAGACAATAAAATGGGATTCAACTTCACTGATAATCAGGAAATTTAGCTACTGCAAGATCTACCACCAATCACAACAGTGATTTCAGCCTCTGTCACTGTCTGACAAACACATGTATTTGATTAGGGCTTCATGAAACAAAGGAAATGTAATAAAGCCACAGCCAACTAGCTCTTTTTTTTTTTTTTTAGGATTCTGAGAAAAGTTAAAGAAATGGTTCCCAAAGGTTAGAGTCAACAGCTGAGAGAACCCACAGAAGACATCTTGACAACTACCTAATGGCTTGGGCTCCTCTTAGAAGACCTGTTACTGCTGCCTGGAAGCTAAATGACTTGACTAAAATCAGCCACAGGTGACAAACATCGTGTTCGGTGCACAGCAGTCTGCCCTGGGTGAGCCTCTAAGAGACGCGTACTTTCAAATGTATCTTAAGGAACTAGGGATAATAGACAAATTGAAAATGAGGTGAGAGGTGACTATTTAGCAGAAATATATTAGAAAAGTCAAGTTTATCTTTTCAAATTTAGTATGTAGCACTATCCCTAGGGTCACTTATTATAAAGTGACTTTAGGTACATTTAAAGGGATCGGGAGAGAAATGTCTAAGAATTTGCACTGTTCTGCAAAATCCTTCTTAAAATATAATGCAATTCAGAATAAAGGGTTTCAATTTAAAAAAAATCATCGATGACAGGAAGGAATAAACTTTCTAATCCTATCCTGTTCACATCCACATGAAAGGGAAGTCTCCTTAAACTGTATTTTCTGTTACTTCATGCAGAACACTGATTTATATTACTTTATTTTTGTCAAATCTCATTCCATTCTATTTCATTTCACTCTATTCCATTCCATTCTCTTCTATAATGTACAAGTGCTGGTTAAGAACCACTGAATAGATGTATGATCCATTATGGCCTCTCCATCTCAGTGGGAGTAAAATGGCATTTGTCAAAAAAAATGAAGACTTCAGCCCCAGCTCCAACCCAAGCACTGCCTTCTGTAGTGTTGTGATAGGGGTCAGAGGTTTTCTCTAAACATACTGTAGAAATCTTTGACCTGCAAAGTTAAAAATGACATTGAAGAAGAGCTGATCTCTCATTCACAGATGTCCTCCACCTTACTGTTCCTATATGCTCTCCCTTGAAAACCAGAACTGGAGCCAACCTTGATAATACTTCAATTTGATGTCTGATACCATATTTAACAGATGAATGAACTGAGTCTCAGAACACAAATGTCAGCCATAAATTTAGTACCTCTTTCAGATTGTGTGTGTGTTTTTTTCTTCCCAGTGCTGAAGACTCCTTCACTCATAATTGCTGTGGGATGTCTTACTGTATGCTGTGAATATGTGTGGCTCCCACTGGATAATAAATAAAGCTGTTTTGGCCTATGGCAAGAAAGCTTACAGTCAGGTGGAAACTCCAAGCAGAGATACAGAGAGAAGAAGGGAGGAGTCAGGAGAGATGCCAGGCTGCCTGAGAAGCAAAAAGATACCAGCAGACTGGTAACACCATGTGGCAACATAAAGATTAATAGGAATGGGTTAATTTAAGATGAAAGAGTTAGATAGCCATAAGCGGAAGCATAGGCCATACAGTTTGTAATATAAGCCTCTGAGTATAAGTAGCTATAGCCCATAGAGTGCTGGGTGGGACCGGAGAAACATATGGCTATATTTTGGTGCCTGATGTGTTGGCAAGAGTTTCCATATAAAACCTAAGAGAACTTAATAAGAGATTCTAAAATGGAGCCAAAACCAGCTTCCTACTTCAGGTCTCATGCAGGACTTCAGTACAGAGACACATGCTCTGGGCACAGTGGGCTTCAGCGGCAACATGGTGGACTCCCACAGTCTCTGACTGGCCAGGCCATGATACAAAGAGGCTTCTCCCAGCAGATGCCTACGGGCCTGGGAATACAGCCTTGCATGGGCTTAAAAACACAGATATAGACTTTATACTGCTTCCCAGAATTGGGGAGGTAAGTGTTACTCATACTACTTGCGCCATGTTGAAAAGCAGAATGAGGCAGAGCCAGCACCCAGGGCTGTTGCTGCTTTTATCCTAGCCATGAAGCTTAACAGTTTAAATTTTCTTCT
The DNA here is from genome assembly GCA_902168325.1 of Peromyscus nudipes. Lineage (NCBI taxonomy): Eukaryota > Metazoa > Chordata > Mammalia > Rodentia > Cricetidae > Peromyscus > Peromyscus nudipes. The sequence continues at coordinate 35,912 of CABHPH010159691.1, forward strand.
GGTCAAAAATGACTACAGATATACAACAGGACAGATCCAGATGGGAAAAGAAAAAAAAAAACTTTAAACAGTTTACAATGTGGTAAAAAGGTACTTAGGCTTGAGAGAGAAAATGGAAAGGATATAGTCCTAAAAATAAGTCTTAAAAAAATAAAATACATAAAAAATATAATAAACTACATAAAGACAGAAATTACACAAAGAATCTGGATTATGTTGTCTTTGGGATTTTTAACTGGAGAGAGACATTTGATTGTAAAGGCTCCTGAATTAAACCAATATATAGACTTTAAAGATGTCTTGAATTCAAAATTTGGATCTGAGGATATGTCGCTTTGGAAAGGAGGCTATACTTTTGTTTCCACAGGAAGCAAGAGGCTGCAGATTTGTTCTAGGCTAAGATGGATCAGATTTGATCAAGAGAGTCCTCCTAAACCTTGACAGATGGTATCTATCAACAAACGTTATAGCCAGTCTTCCCAGAACTTGACCATTATCTCAAATTTTCTCAGGATCCCCAAAGATTGCAGCACCCCCAATCAGCACGAAGTAGCCTAGAACACTATGCCCACAATCCCCAAAAATGGATTATGGATGTTTGTCTTTATTTAGGAGATTGGTTATAATTTGTTATTGGTCATAATCAATCTCTTTCTAAAAGAAGAAAAGGGGATATGATATAGAAATGTCTGATATAGAAATGATAGGATAAAAGGGTAGATTATTGAATCTACTTTTAAACAGCAACAACTTGTTTGATTTTGATTTATTGATACAAATTTAAAGTTAATTTTGTTATACTGTATGTATACTTCTACTCTTGTTTAATGATAGGATAAAAGGGTAGATTATTGAATCTACTTTTAAACAGCAACAACTTGTTTGATTTTGGTTTATTGATACAAATTTAAAGTTAATTTTGTTATACTGTATGTATACTTCTACTCTTGTTTAATGTATTATGTTTATGCCACTCTTTTAAAATTGTAATGTATAATTAAGAAATACAGATTAATAATTAATCATCTATGATAGTTAAACTTATAGTAATGTTAGTTAGGTTTTCTAGATATACATAGGTATATTTCAATTAGGTAGATAATCTTCAAAGACTTCAAAGACCTACAGAACATAGCATTTAAAATGTTTTAAGAACTTAGACTTTTGTGGACAGTGAGATACATCTGCTCCTAGCAGCACTAATCTACTTCAAAGAAGATGATGGGCATTGAAGAAACCCATTAATGGAGTTTGCTTTCTTTGTGGCAAAAGTTAATCATTGGGCTAAAAGAAGTGCCCTTGCCTTGACTGCTTGACAGGATGTAGAAACTGGACATACAGGACCCATAGGAAAATGACCACTAAATTATGCCAAAACAAGGAGAGATGGTCCTTCAGGTTCATGCTTCACAGAGAACACTGCCAGATATTCTGCAGGACACAGGGAGAAGTGACTGAGAACTCTAAGTCTATAGGCTGAAGATGGATGCCCCAACATCACAGAGGAACATTGGATGACTGTCCAAGTAGCCAGATGTCTCTGTCATTTCTAGAATTGTGGAAGTTGCTTGCCATGCACTTTCTATTTACTCAGGAAATATTATATACTTTGGTGTAGTTGAAGACTAGACAGTTATAATTTTCACTGGTTATGATAAAAGGTAAGTTAGATATGAAACTTTCAACCCACAAATATAGAATAGATAATAGAATATTTTCTTTAAACTTGTCAAATACAAGTAGACTAGCTATTATAACTGTAATTCTTGATTGATAACTATCCTATTATATGTAATTTTACTATGTTAAAGTTAAAACCTTCCTTTTTGATTAGACAAAAAAGGGGAAATGCTGTGGGATATCTTTCTGTATATTGTGAATATGTGTTGCTCCCATTGGCTAATAAATAAAGCTGCATTGGCCTATGGCAGGGCAGGATGGAGCCAGGCAGAAAAAATCCAAGAGAGATAGTGAGAGGAGAAAGGAGAGTAGGAGAAGACATTAAACTTCAGTCCAAGGAACAACACATAATGGGACGCAGGTAAAGCCATGGAACACATGGCAATACATAGATTAATAGTTATGGGTTGAGTTAAGTTATAAGAGCTAGCTAGCAAGAATCCTGACCCATAGGCCATACAGTTTGTAAGTAAAATGTGTGTTTACTTAGGACCAAGCTGCTGCAGGATGTGGGTGGGAGAGATTCATCCTGACCATGGGCCAGACAGGACCAGAGAAACTTCCTGCTACACATAACAGCCAAGTGTTCTATTTTTGAACAGTACCTCAAAACCCTCCTTCAAGTTTTTTAAAGATCCCAGAGATGAAGTCTACATCAAGCCAATCCCCTGACAAAAAAAGAAGAAAGACAGAAAAATAAAGGCAAAAGAAAAGCCATCAAATGCTATCTATGGCCATTTATTTCCTTCAAGCTTTTTCTCTTGAGGCTACATTTATGGTTACGAACTAAGGGCATGTTAACTCAATTTGACTGACCTCTATTTTTTAATGTTTATTTATCCTACGGCAAATTGGAAAATTTAGCTTCTCAAATTTCTTATTAGGATTTCACAACAAAGTGTACCCTTCAGGGAAAGGGAGGTACCATGTCCGGTGTACATCAGAGATACATGAGTTAGACAGACCACTAAAAGTCTGAAATCAGTTTATTAACCAGACTGTGAAGATGTGCTCCATTATTACTAAAGAATCAAATGCATTGTACTAAATGATTTCTCTGAACTACCCAGGAGCACTCTTAATACCATTCCCAGGATATTACTACAGAAAAGTAAATTAAATCCGTTTTATTTGTCTACAGTATTGACCAATGTGATTTATAACAGCTAGATAAACATCTATGTCTGTTTACAATTCAATTTACTTGATTATCATTATTATCTACCATCACGATAAAAATTATCAATTTACACAGCTTTGGTTAAGGAAAGTTTGAAAACTTGGAGTTCTAGCCATGTTTTAAAAGTCTGTAACTAAGAGAAATATATTCAACCAATGTCTACATCAAATACCTTCACCTTATTTCTATTAAAGGGTTAAAGTAATTATCTTATACTGATTATTAAAGGACATCAATATTCAGATTAGCAAGGATTTTATATCAGGATTCCTTAAGTTAACCTTCTATCAATGTTTTTGAATAGGTGCAAAAATCCCAAGTTTCTTGTTTATGACTAAGTAGACTACCACACTCAGGATATTGTTGATTGAATGAAGCAATAAATGAGAGAGGTTTTTTAAATCTCACATTTTCAAGGTTCTTTAAATATTTGTATTATCATTGAAAGAGGAGTTTGTGAGGCAATTTGCTGGTGTGAAAAAGGCTCCTAGGGGGCAGGTAAGAAGTGAGAATTGTTTGGCTAACATTTCAAAAGTGTGCTGGTTTCTGTGTATGTGAAAAATTGTGTGTAAATTGCAAAAAAAATCACATTCTTCTAATAAAAGTCATATATTACGTCAAAATTATGGTTTAATTAGCTGTTTCCAGAGACACAGTAAATATTCTGAAAAAGTACATCCTTTTTAAATCTTTATCAGATTTTCTACTCCTTCAATAAAATTTTCCACACAATTAGTCTAAATTAGTGTGGTTTTACTATACCGAATTGGTCAAATTACTCATCATATGTAAAACTAAAAGGAAAAAAAACAATCATTTCTTGTGCCAGAGATGAAGTTTTCTTTTTATGTTTAAAGTACAAGGTAATTTATACATTTACAGAGTTTATTTTTCTCATTCATAGTGACTGAGAGCTTTAAAGAGGGAAAAATATTACAGAACAGTGTCAGCCAGCTCAGCATCTGAGTAACGCCTGAAATCAACAACAACTAAACTGCATTGGAACCAATAAAAATTTCAAACAAATGTCCTTTTAAATTTCATTTGCTTTCCAATATCACAGTAAGAATATTGTGCCTGTTCAAATCCATATACTTAAATTGCAATAAATGCTCTCTCAAAATTTACAGTCCAAAATGCAAATATAATGAGATTTAGTCAGAAGTCTTTCACAATATAAATGAAAGGAAAATAAACATGTCATCAAAATACTGAGCTATGTTAAGTGTTGAGAAGGAAGCAATACCTGTTGAAACTCCTTATTGTACACTGAGAATCGCTGTTGCTGATCAGAGTGGATGGAGTGCTCTGAATGCCTGTGCTATGAAACCTAGAATTCCATAGTGCATGAACAGATGAATCATTTTGAGTGAGTGGGAAAATAAAGTATTGATAGTGTTTTCAATTATTGGCATATTGAATTGCCAGACTATCCACATCCATCCTTGATGGCATCGTTTCTTTAAGTGAGCTTGCTCTTGTTTAGACTGTTTTATCGTATAAATTAGGATGAATAAGACGGCAGCAAAAGAGAGTCTGCATCTAACTAGTTTAGAGCCAATACTCAAGGATACTTGCTTCATTATTCCTATACCTTTAGATGTGCTTGGATAAGAAGGGAGATATCCCACGTCATAGATTGCTCCAAGGAAACAAACAAGCAAACAAAAACAAACAAAAAAAAACCACACAACTGTTCAATAGGTTAGCTAACAACAGACATGTTGCTCTGATTCTGAATAGAAGCAAAATGAATAAGGGCAAGTAAGTTTTATAGAGGTATAACAGTTTGAAGATTATAAAACAGATACCATTGGGGAAAATCTAGCTGTAATCTACACCACATTAGAAGTATATCAGATATTATCATCATTTGCCTGCTCATAAACTCTTTTAATCTGATTTTTAAAATATTTCACCTGAACTAACTTGAAATGTTTTTTATTTTACTAATTGAAATTATGTCATAGAACACTAAAGATGTACATATAAGACTGTATAATAAATGTAGCAATATTCTCCTGGTTATTTATGCATGCCTTGCTGATAGATCTAGAAGGTTCTTCGGAAGTCTAGAGTCTTTATACCCTTTAATGTTATTAGTATGAGATGGGTGCTCGTTATTTTCACAAATGTTTTAATGTTCCTATTGAAATTTTATTATCTTAGTGAGAAAAAAAATGTCTGTATCATTACTCTTTTGACCATGGTAGAAGGTGAAGCTGACATTAGATATATTACTAAAATTGAAATTAAAAAAATAAAAACTATAACTTTTTAGTTAATAGAAATTTGGGGTTATTTGTCTTTGGTTTTGGGGTGTTTGGTTTGATTTTTTATTTTATTTTTTAGTTATTTAAGATAGGGTGTCTCTGTGTAGCCCAGTCTGTCCTGGAACTCCATATGTAGACCAGGCTGGCCTTTAACTCAGAGATCCACCTGTTTCTGCCTCATAAGCACTGAGATTAAAGATGTGTGCCACCACTGCCAGGCAAGTAACTACACACACAATAAAATGCCAGAGGATTATATATAGCTTTTTTCACAGAAACGTATGAATTTGATTTTATAGGCAATGATTTTTTTTTCAGAGATGTTGGCTAACGTTGGACACCGAAGCATACAAAGTGGAGGCACTGGTTCTGAGTCTTTCTACTCCTGGAGTTGCTTTTTGTTCTCACAATGTCCCAAAATCCACATTCAAAATACAAGTATTTGTGTCGTGACGTATTCCTTACAAGAGATACTTACAACGGAAACATCTCTTACTTGGTTAAGCTTTGAGATTGTGGCAGCAAAAGTCAGTTCTTATTTTGCCAAATTTAACCGATGGTCTCAGCTTTGCCAGTACCCTACTCTCATCTCCCGAGTTTCCCCAGAAACTACAGAACTTGGAAGACTATGCTGTGATTCACTAGTATGTGCTTTGCTACACATAAAGGGGGAAAGTTCTCCTAACATTTCTGTACTTGATAGTACTGTAAAGCAGCAGATACATTCCTTAGGATAAATCTTTGCTCCAGAATGAAGATATCTGGTGTAAAGACATATTCAAACTGCCTCAGCTAGTTCTATGGAAACCCTATGCCTTCTTCATTTTCTTTTAATAATTTTTAAAAATAAATTATTTACTTCTTATATTATTTACTTTTATATGCATTGGTGTTTTACCTATAAGTATGTTTGTATAAGAGTATTAGATTCCCTGGAAATGGAGTTACAGACAGTTGTGAGCTGTCATATGGGTGCTGGGAATTAAACCTGGATCCTCTGGATTAGCAGCCATGCTCTTAACAGCTGAGCCATCTCTCCAGCCCCTGAAGGCTTTCTTTTAAACATGATTATTTTGCATGCAAGATTAATGTTCCAGCAGAAATCATGCTTCAGAACCAAAAAAAAAAAACCTCATACAATAAATAATTTGCTCTCAGATACTATGAAGAATATTAAAAGGTTTTGTTTTATTTCTCCAGGGACAGTTAGGAATCTGTCTGGCACCTTGAGCAATAACCTAAAGAAGTGTGAATGGCTATCACCATCAATAACCTCTCTCTACCCCACTGATTGCACAAACCTGTAGTGAACATTATCACTCTACAGGATATTAATCTAACATATTAAAGCCTGGTGAATTATGCACACTGTTGTCAAATTATACTGTGAAAACAGTACTTTGAGTAACAGAATAAACCATACACATACATTATTTAAGCAAAATTTACTCCTTATTTCACCCACAATTGAGATTATAATTTCTGGAGGCAGAGGCAAAAGATTCTTTGTTAGATACTAACATTCAACAAAATGAATCTTACCACCAGGAGACTGAAACATTCAAATCACACATATAGCAAGTCAGATTTCTACAGGATTATTAGTTCACACACCTGCAGACCAGAAAAGGTGCTGAATGGCTGAATTCACAGCTCAACTTGAAGAAAGCTATACACCTACTGAGAAACAAAAGCAATTTGCTGATTCTATAGAAATCTAATACAATGAATAGCAGCATACTGAATAGTTAACCATTTTGTGAAATTTATTAACCCCCAAAGCGATTCTCTCTCCATTGCTCCCTCCCTCCTCACCTCCTCATCAGTCTGTCTGTCTGTCTCTATGTGTGGGTCTCTTTATCTCTGTCTCTATCTCTGATACACACACACACACACACACACACACAGAGAGAGAGAGAGAGAGAGAAAGAGAGAGAGAGAGAGAGATTTCCACTCTCAGAAACAAATTTATTGTTAACGTTTTGGAAAATTAGAATATACTACAAGTGAAGCTACCACTAGCATTGCTTGGAAATTTTAAAATTATCTAAGAACTGGATGCTGATAATTTTGAGAATATATAGACTGTGGTAGATAATACATAGAGTAAAAGAAGAATATAAGTTTTTCCTAACAATGCTTATCTTCAAAAGGTGACTGTACAACATTCCTAGAACTCTTTAAACAATGATGATCTCACTTCACTGTAATTGTCAAATTATAGGCAGAAACAGATAAGTATGGCTGTTTTCATTGTAGAATGGGAGATGTCTTGGTAAGTATGAAGTGATACATTGCTGGAAGGGGTCAGTTATACTATTTAATTAACAGGTGTTGAGTGTCCTAATTCATGACAGCATCTGCCAATCTGGCTTCTCCAATTCAGGAAACAATGCAATTATGTAGATGCTCTGTGCTGTTTCATATGTGTGTAACTTTTGATAAAAAAGGCATGAGAAATTTCATATTAACACATTAGAATGTGATTATTCAGTTCACATTGTGTTGTTCACGTACGAATGCCAGATTATTTGGATCCATTAAAGTAAAGCGACCTGGAGTACTAATATTTTATCATTTTTAACAGACCTGTGCAGAATAATTTGTAATTAACAAAGTTCTCTGTAGCATGAATCTTAAAAGTTCTTATTAATAAAATCAAACCCGGG
>CABHPH010159691.1:48713-97821 GCA_902168325.1 Peromyscus nudipes
AAAAAAAAAAGAAAGAAAGAAAGAAAGAAAAGAGTCTGCAGTGAACCATGACCATGCCTAACAGGGACTTTGAAATCTCCAAAAAGGTGACGGAATCCCACAATGATGATTCCACAAGGACTATGATAAAGCCATTATGCTGATTAACACCAAGGAAAGATCGACTTTGGAGTACAAATTGTTTAGGACAATTTTGAGATGGCTGGCTGAGATGATCCAGCCTGACAGACTACTCAAGCAAGGACTTATGACAAGCCCTGAACTTTCCTATTATGCAAAGACTGTGACAAATGATACAGGACTTGACAATTAACCCAAAATTTTCTTTTCAAGATTCCCTAAAGATATCTTCACCCCTAAAAGCAAAAAGAAAAAGAGAATTGGTTATGAGATAGATCATCGAATCTACTCTGAGAAAAAAGATAAAGAAAAATAGTATAAATAGGTAGATCGCTGAATCTACACTGAAAAGAAAAAGGGGAAGATATAAAAATGACAAAAGGTAGACTACTGAATGTATTATGAAAAGAAAAAAGAGAGAATGTGGATATGATAAGATAAAAAGGGAGATTATGGAATCTACTTTTAAAAAGGAACTACTTGTTTTCAATAAGATAAGTAATGAAAATTTAAATTTTTTGGTCTGAATTTATCAAAGGTAACTGGACTGGACATTGTTAATATATATAATGGAGTTTTTTGTCTGGATCTGTCAAATGTTAATGGACTAGACATTGTTAATATAATCTTGACTATATGTATTGTATATACTTATTGGATAGTTTTTCTTGTATTAGTTATAAGCTTTTTTAATTTTAGACAAAAAGAGAGGAAATGTGGTGGTATTGTGTTCCCCAAAATATTGTGTACCTTAATAAACTTATCTGGGGTCAGAGACAGAACAGCCACAATATTAAACATGAGGATAGGCAGTGGTAGCACACGCCTTTAATCCTAGCATTCTAGAGACAGAAATCCCTCTGAATCTCTGTGAGTTCAAGGCCACATTGGAAATGGCCAGGCATGGTGACACACGCCTTTAATCCCAGAAAGCAAGCCTTCAATCCCAGGGAGTGGTGGTAGAAAGCAGAAAGGTATATAAGGCGTGAGGACCAGAAACTCGAGGCATTTGGCCTGGAGAAGCATGTGGCTGGTTAAGCTTTCAGGCTTCTAGCAGCACAGTTCAGCTGAGACCCATTCTGGATGAGTACTCAGAGGCCTCCAGTCTGAGGAAACAAGACCAGCCGAGAAGTTGGCCAGGTGAGGTTAGCTGTGGTTTGTTCTGACTCTCTAACCTTCCAGTGTTCACCCCAATACCTGGCTGAGGTTTGATTTTATTAATAAGAACTCGTTAAGACTTTTAAGATTCATGCTACAGTTCTCCTTGGAATTTTGTTTTATAATGAGAGTTCTGCTTTGTTTTCATTATATTTCAGATTCTAGTTCACTGGGAAAAATTCTAGTAAGTTTAGTATCTTTCCAGTTATTTCTGGAAAGATTGCATGTAGTATTTTTCTTCTCAATACTCTTCCTTTTCATATACATCCATCTGTAGGTAGTTTATAGAATCTTTTTGTGCAGTCTATTTTATAAACAGTAAATATTTTCTGCCAAACTTTTCCCATATTTTTCATTGATAACATACTTAAATTAATATAAAATTAGTATATTCAACATTCATATTTTTGGTAGACTTTCATTTTTTCTGTCTATTTTATGTAAACTGGATGTCAGTTTTCAACAGTTGTATAGACCATTTTCCACTTAAACTGAGTAGAAGTCTCACTTGTTACATAACAAAATGATAGTCCTCTCTCATGAAGCTTCCTGGTATAATGACACCCCAAACTTTCTGGAGAGTACAATCCCAACACACAATAGAAAAAAAAAAAAAAGGAAAACCAACAGCAGCAGCAATAACAATAACAAAAAGCAGCAAATCGAAGACTAAATGAAAAAAGTCAGATTCAACTAGTTTATTGGAACATACAATTAATTAGGAGATTTTTATTGCTAAGCAAATGCCTTTTGGCTATTGGTTTCCCTTCCTTAATGCAGTTTATTATAGCTGCTGTTCTTTGTATAGTTAAATGAAAGAGAGAAAGAGAGAGAGAGAGAGAGAGAGAGAGAGAGAGAGAATTAGAAAACGCCAGGCAGTATCAGTCCCCCATTAGGAAGAAAAGAAAGCCTTTAAGGGTAACAAGATCCTGACCAACATCCAGTTAATCCACATAACTAGGAGCCCCACAAATTATACATGTAGTAAATACTCTTAGGGTTTGATAACATCAGGAGTAGTGTTTCTGTACAGCACTGAATATTGAGTAAAGCAGAGACAGAATTTATAGCATCAGGATCAAATCTCCCCATAGACAAGCAACATATTCAGTCCATTTAATTAAGTGCTGACTCTGATTCACTGGAGGTTGTAAACAGTTACTAGACCTCCAATGTGTGTCATCCCTTTGTTGGACCATGATATTAAACCAAAGTAATTCTCTCGATCAACAGACAGGAGCTCGTAGACAACTAAAAATGACAGTTGATAACAATAGGCCTCCTTGATAGGGAACCAGAGAAAGAGAACCACAGAGGGCTAGAAAGCAAACATTGTGTAGATACAGTAGCTTTTATTTTTCATCAAGCATTTACACAGTATCTCCTGTAATCCTATTACCAGCCTTCAGAACTTCTCTTCACATTGCTTTGTTATGTTTAGTAAAAGAGAGGCTCCCCATTCAACTGCGTTAACATGGCCACTGTAAAGATACATTCCACAGTTTGGGGATATTAGTTTCTTCATTCATATATTATTAAAACACTGCTGATGTCACATGTTATGGATCATGATAAGATTTTAAGTATAGTCATAGAAATAATATGATTTTTCTCCCAAAACATGTTCGTATGAATCACTTCTACATAATTATCATGTTTTTTTACTACCTAACCTTGAAAACTATTAACATAAACTAGCAATTTGAATTTCAATAATGCTCCTCAAAAGAGTGATCTCTTTCAAAACATTATACAGTCAGACAGAAATACAATAACATATGTTTTAGTTTAAGTGTTCAAAATGTTCAAATCTCAGAAATCGATATTGACTATATAATTGATGTAATGGGTGGCTGTTTGAGCCACGCCTTGAAGCACCACACCTCATGAGGCAGCTGCCTATGACCTTGAGGTACCTGACCCTGTGGTGTGGCCACCAGGGACCCTTAAGAACTGGGATGGTATGTGGGGCTCTTTCTTAGATCCCTCGTGGTTTGGATGCTGAGATCTTGGACCAAGCCTTTCAGTGTAGGACATAGCTCAGCTTTCCCAGACCCTACAATAAATCTGTTGTGGTTGTGAGTTTACTCCCAAATAAATTCCTTTGATCATTAAGCTGATTCTGTGGGTTGCTAGTGATTTAATCACATTTTATAAGAGCTAGCTAGTAAGAAGCCTGGCCGGGCAGTGGTGGCACACGCCTTTAATCCTAGCACTCGGGAGGCAGAGTCAGGCAGATCTCTGTGAGTTCGAGGCCAGCCTGGGCTACCAAGCGAGTTCCAGGAGAGGTGCAAAGCTACACAGAGAAACCCTGTCTCGAAAACCAAAAAAAAAAAAGAAGCCTGAGCCACAAGCCTGAGCCGCAGGTCATATAATTTATTGAGCTTCTGGGTGATTATTTTATAAGCGGCTGCAGGACCAAGGGGCTGGGCGGGACCGGAGAAAACTTATGGCTACAAATCATGAAGAAAAATAATAAATAATGAGATCTTAAGCAATTCTATATTTTGTGCATGTGCTTGCTTGTGGTGTGAATGTGTCTGTTCTCATGTTTAGGGTACATATGGGCAGGTGTATTACATGTGTGTGCATGTAGAGCCTGAAGGTTGGTGTTCTGTCTTTCCTTCCACTGTTCTCCATTACATATCCTGAGGTAGTGTCTGTCAACAAACCAAGGGAAAAAGACCAGAGACCTCCTTTCTCTTCTTCCCTAGAGCCAGGATTATAGGTGGGCTCAAATGTCCACTAGGCTGCTAGAGATCTAAACTATGGTCTTCATGCTTGAACTGGAAACACTTTGCACCCAACCCACAGTTCCATCTTTAAACTGGCCCATAAAGCACAGCGCATTATAAATAATATACAACTATAAGGTATTTATATTAAGCACACAATTGAAAGTACTTAAAGTGTATAAGACAATTATCTATTTGTTCAGCTTCAGAATACTTCAAATTAAATTAATATGAATTGCTTTAAATGAAAATCAGATACACTGGATGCATAAATTATAACTTGGACCGTGATTTTCATGTCTATATTTTTGAAAAGATCGCCATAGATATTGGTCAGAAGCAAATATTTCCATAAAGCTTTCGTGAATAATGACTGAATTGTATAATCTAAATCACCACAAGTAAATGGCATGCATATATCACTTCAAAGGCTTAACGGGTTTCCATAGATGCACATACCAATTTGACTGACAACCCTGTATATGTTATTGCACTTATCCTGTTGTCCTGAAACCATTCATCTACATATTTATCTACACAATGAAACTGCTTATTTCTTAAATTAGTGCTGATTTATGTCTCTAGTGCCCAGTCAGATGTTGTTATGTTCTAAGAGATCTGCCGGCATCTCGCTATAGGCTTCCCAGACACCAAAAGTGGGAGACACAAATTTCCGTGCCTTACCAGCCTCTGGAGTTATGGTCAGTTGTTCCAGTGGCAGGAGGAGCGCAGTCCTATGACATGTGCTGAGTTCACAACAGATTTTGAAAAAAAAAATTTAAAGTTATAAAACGACATTACTGCATCCTTGTTCAAACCATTGAACATCACTATGCGTGTCTTTTTGTTGTTTAATTTCTGAACTTTGTATGTTATGGTCTAAGATAAATTTGATAAAGCTCCTAAATATCAGTTTTCCTGATGAAAGCAATCAGTAGTGAAATATATGGCCTTTATATATGCCAAAGAATATTCAACTAACCTTTCCAAGCATTCCGCTATTTTCAAACAAGAGCACATATGTTTCCTTAAAGCTCCTCTATTTTCTAGCTCAGAATTCTACCAGTTAATTGAGTCATTATAAAATAATGTCTAGTAAATTTTCAAGCTTGTTTTGCAATGGAAAATTTCAGTCACATGGTAAATTCAACAAAGTAGTGCATGTTCTAATGGACACATTTGTCTTATCTCCACAGGTGTCATTCCAAGAACCATCTGTCTTATTTTTCCCATCCTTTCCCAGTGGCCAGGAAGTGAATCCCAGATATCTTTTCACTCCATCCATACTCTACCATCTATCTGAATAACACAGAGTTCTGGAACTGAGCCACAATTTTTTTTTTACTCAATTCACAATAATTCTTTTTAAATAACCATTGTTTGTATTTTCAATTGTTTCCAATTTACATATAAATTTTGCTCTATGTTTTTAAAATAGGACCTAAATTTTCTACACACTGCCAATTTATTATAATGCATCCTTAATGTATAGATTTTTCTCTCTTCCTCACTTGTTTTTTGCATTACAGTTCATTTTTGTTGAACAGCAGAATTTTCTTATTTCTATTTCACCTATAGAATTATCTCTCAAACTGAAATTTATTGATTAATTATTGTGGCTAAGCATAACATGACTCTCTTATATTTACAGGCTTATCATATTCAGCATATATGTGTTGTTATTGTATTTTATTAGACTACCTCACAGAGAGTAATTATAGCATTTGAATCTTGAAATTATGATGGAATTATTTATATAGATCCATTTATAAAAGGCCTAATATTTCTCCTATTATAAAATTCTGAATACTATCATGTAGTGCAAGAGCTACAGGTCCAAGTTCACTTGTGTAGTATTCTGACATAGAAATCTTTCCACATAAGACTGACTATGCACACTTTTGTGATTTACAGCATCCTTGAACTAAACATAAAATTAACAAAATTATCTTTGGTCAAATTACATTCACATGAATTTAACATTATTAGAGGGAAAAAGAGATACTAGAGAATACAAAGGATATGTCTTCTTGTGCATTTAATGAAGGTCTTTGGGAAAACATGACATTCTGTAGACAACAAATATGTGTTTACCTTGCTGTGGCCTTAAATTGTATTAGACACTTCACACTGTAGTTCAGTGTATTAGACAGCATAATAACCATTTATCGAGTGCCTACTGTATTTCAGTGTTGGGGATCTTAGGATGTAAAGACAGCTTGATAATCCTGCAGCATAATACAGAAGAGAAAAATACACAGAGATAGTTTCTGCTTCAACTCATTGTGATGAAAGTATGCTTGTAAAAAACTTAGCACGAAGAATCCATATTGAAAGAGACAATAGCTATTTCGAGAAATCCAATATCTGTGTCACCAACAGAGAATCATTATTTAGTCATAGCTACTTTAGCAGTCCACTGTTTTATTTACTAAATATAAGGCTGCCTTGTTCATAGCTCACACACACAAAGAAAGAGGAGGAGAAACAAGATGGAGGGAGAGAGAGAGAGAAAGAGAGAGAGAGAAATTAATATTTCAAAAGAAATACTCTCAAAGGAGATTGAAAAACTAAAAGCTAGTCTATTCTTTCAAGATGCTTTTTATGTAATTTGTGTTATGCATTCCATACTGATGATTTACTTAATTCATCCAAAACACATACCACAACTACATTGCTGTAGATGAGAAAATAGTTTTAGTCACTTGCCTGATTTTTTCATGTTGATAAGCAACAAAACAAAAGGTGAAACTGAGTCAACCTGAGTGTAGTGGCACACTACACACTTATCAACATGTACATGTGAGAAACAGGAAAACACCTAACCGTGCCATTTGAACAGGAGTTAAATTGCTTTCGCTTTAATGCTGAATCCACATCAATGTGTGCAGAACTCCATGTCTCTTTCCATACATGAAATGTCAACAGTTTCAACACTATTGCTTACAGACATCAACAGCATTTATGGAAAGTGGACAGTGTAGCTATTACTTTCACTCTGTGTATGCATATCATTATAGTATTAAGAAATTAACAAAGAGGAAGTATACCAGTACCTAGCATGGGACAATATGTCTAATAGACAATATTAAATAAAATAGAATATGAGATGCTTTGAAAAATCCTTTCCCCTATGGGATAAAAGCAACAAAATAGGAAAGGCAAATGGGACAGATTTGTCAATAAAGACTAAGAAATACTAGCTCTTTTCAGTTATCTTACTCATTATTTGCTAAGCCTGTGCAAAGAAGGAATGCCCCATTTTAAACTCAGTAAAACTATGGTCATGCTCATTATTAGAGAACTGTAAGGAAATTCTAAGACTGTGAGAACATTATTAGTGTCTGTAAGGAAATGACAATGCCAAGAAATTTGGAAATAATATGTCCCTAACAACGTTGCTTTTAGTTTATTAGCGTTTTTCATTCTTTCAGCCATAATAATTTAGAATGTCATGATATAATTTTAGTAGACAATATCACTATTAAAAAGTAAATACAAAATATCAAAACAAAATATCAGAGTACATCCGATGAAGTCCGAGCTAATGCAAGACAAATGTCCAGCTGTCTATTCGTTGTCATGGAAATAGTTCTCAATATCCAGAGGACTCAAAAAGTACAAGAAACACACAGTACCATGTCACTTTCCTCACACTGGTGTGATAAACAAATACACCGAGGTCCTAAATTCCAAATCCATGACTCGGTAATTGCTTAGGCCTACAGTTACTCTAAAAGCATTTCAAGGAAAAAGGAAATATCCTGCATATGGATGGAGAATGGATGGAGGATTTTACATCTTTTATTTGAATGCATATCCCCAGGAAGTACCTGAGCAACGCTGTTTGGTTATGCTACCACTAACAAGCTGAGTGGGTACATCAATTAAATTTTATGTGTCTTGCTTTTTTTGCACCATGAAAGAGCAGATAACAATTCATTCTTACTAATTACCTCCATGGGACTCTGAGACATTTAGAAAAGTCAGTGTAGTGAAAAAGAGAAATGTTCCTGAGAAAGGTGCATATATGTGTGCAAGTACACACACTCGAGAAGAAAATTCACTGTCTAAAAAGATAAAATAAAATGGCCTAGTGACAGATAACAAGGGAAAATATTTTCTACAATATAAGACAAAAAACAGTTCCTTGACATTAAGGCATATGGGATACCTCTGTTTTCTAGGTTGGATTTGTGGGCAATAAGAGCCTCCAGTGATAAAATGGAAACTATAAAACACTTGAGATGTGAGTTAAAGTTAGCACAGATATATAAGATTACTGGGAATGCTGGGTAAGTGTCTACTAACCTCTGGCATGAGTTCATGTTCCAGTAATCACAGCTATTGCTAAGGCAGTGACTTCCATAAGTAAAAATTGTGTTTTGTTTTTTATCTCCTTTCAGCTCTTCAAAAGGTAAGGCATGCAATGAAATATTTATTTTCCCATGTGCCTAAAGTTCAGAGAGGGGAACTTCCCCAGGTCTATATTTTATTTATTTGGCCACCTGGTACAAAGAAGACAGGTTTCTAGTTAGCATTTCCAAAAATAATTAGGAAACTGTTCCCATCATTATTGGCCCAGGTTATAGCACCCCAATGGAGATGTTCCTCCATTTGATGGCCTTTCAAGTTACCCCTCAGCTTTGGTGGCAGTTCTATGACTAATGTTAAAGAATTGTTATTTAGATATGTTCTCTATTTTTATATTCGTTTTCTTATCATGAAAGTCAATAACTAAGTAGTACAAATGGGAAAATGCTGTACATTTAGGAAAGGGCCCCAAACTTCAACCCTACCAACTGAAAGGCTATTACTAAGGGTTGATTTCAAACAACACTGCCAAAAGTTGTGAAGGTGAAAGCGGCAAGTCAGATGAATGAAGATTCAATTTTAGCCAATTTTAACTTAATATGAGAGCAGCAGATGGTGTGACTTATTGAAAGCACTTTTCAATTTTCTGGGAAAAGTAATTTCTTAAATGAAAGGACTCCTTTAGGCATACAAACACCACATTCCAAAGCTGTTAAGAGACCTAACTGCAGTCACAGAGCCAGAAATGGTGGTGGAGGATGGCTAGAAATGAACAAAATGGTTCCTAATTCGTGCTTGAGTTGACACAAATTCCTCAGTGACCTCTGGTTATTGTAACTGTGAGTGGGTTTTTTTGTTTTTGTTTTTGTTTCTTTTCTTCATGCTGTGCTTAGATGTGGGTAGCTGTTCCTTTGGATTACCAGGACTCATCCTTCTTGTGGTAAGAAAATAGATAGTTGGCAAGTGAAGTCACTCTTCTCTCCTCCTTGTTCCAGGAGTGATATGCTAAGCACACTATTATCCGGGTCAGTAACTGCACCTCCAACCCATCCAGCTCTTGTCTGCATTGTTACTTGCAGGTGATTGGTTGTGACTGAGGGGAAAAAAAAAAAAAGGTCTGTTATTTCTTCCCTGACCTTACTCAAACAATTTGATTCAGGGTCTGTAGAGAGAATATCAATGGAAAATGCTTGCCCTAAAAGTTTGAGGACCGGAGTTTACCAGGACCCATAGAAGATCGGGCTGTGGTGGCAGAGGTTTTTAATGGAAGCACTGAGGAGAGACACGGAGCCTGGCAAACTCTGGAGGTTCTCAACTAGCCAAGCTCCAACGAAATGCCAAGCGTTTCCAATTTGAAATGCCAAGCTCCAGGTTCAATGAAATACCCTGCTTCAAGAAATACGGCTAAAAATGACTGAGGAAGCCATATGACATTTATCTCTGGTCTTTAGACATGTGCTCAGGAATGTGAATGTGAGCACTCATGAACTTGTACCAATACATAACACACACAGAGAGAGGGAGGGGAGGGAGAGAAAGAGGTACATGTACAAAAATTCAGGAAGGGTGTATGGCTCAATTAGAGCTAATTTGATCATGTTGGGATTAACAACATGTACATTTGAATTTAGGGAGACCACTGCAGATGCTGACAGCAAAACCAACACAAAGAAGAGACAGGAGAACTGGTGAAATGACCATGTTTGATGTTGAGCACAGACTGGACATGAAATATTCCTCATAGCTCGTGTATTTTTACCACTTTATCCCCAGCTAGCGGCTCTGTTTTGATGGCTGGGGAGCTTACAAACAGTAGGGACTCTCTGGAGGAAGGAAGTTGCTAATGAGCAGATCTTGAGGATAATAGCCCACCCAACTTTAGTCTAAGTTTTCTGTTTCCTGGTAATGAACATGTGAGAAGGTGACAGCAAGTTCCCATTGCCAGTGATCCTCTAAACACTAGCTTCACAAGAGTGACACATTAAATTCCCTTAAACTGAATCAGAATACAGTTCTCCTCCATTAACAAATAGCTGTCAGGTGTTTTGTGACAGTAACTACAGCAATAACAAATACAGATGTCTTCATTTAAGTCCCCAATTCAATCACACCAGCAACAAGACAGCCTCTGAACACACAGTGAAGCACTTTGTTCAATTTACTGCTGCACTCTCCTTGTTTACTTCACTTCTACTTATCTTTGTTATTGTATATCATTCTTGTTAATTAAAGAGGAAATTATTGGCCTGCATTTTGTCGAAAAGTTACAGCTATCCAATGAGGTTTTATATAAATTAAATATCTATGATACTGCAGTAGTTACTAGTAGGTAGACATTTCTTTTCTGCCTACCAGTTCCAAAATAACCAACTCAGAGGCTGAATATGAATTATAAATGATGGGCCAATAGCTCAGGCTTGTTACTAGCTAACTCTTGCATTTAAATTAATTCATAATTCTTATCTATGCTTAGCCACATGGCTCGGTATCTTTTCTGAGTATGGCACTCTCATCTTGCTTCTCTGTGTTTATGATAACTCTCTGGCTCCACCATTTCTCTTCTCAGAATTCTCCTAGTCTGGCTCTCAAGCTCAATCTCTTACTGCCCAGCTATCGGTCAATCAGCTTTTTACAGTCAATGAGAGTAATACATATTCATAGTGTACAAAAAGTTCAACAGCATTTCCCCCTTTTTGTCTAAATAGAAAAAGAAAGATTTTAACTTTAACATAGAAAAATTGTATACAATAAAAAAGTTAATAGATAAGAATTACAGTTACAATATCTAGTCTATTTGTGGTTGACAAAATAGAGAAATAGTAACAATCCTGAGCTATCTATGGCCAATCAGGTTTTTACTAGTCCATGAGAGTAATACATATTCATAGTGTACAAAAAGATTGATCCACAGCAACTTGTTTTGCTGTTTTGATAAAACTCCCTCATAAAAACATTTTACGTTTTATAGTCTACCGTGGTGTGAGAAGGTGAGGAAAGTTCTCCCATTGCATCCACAAGAATAAAGATGAGGGAAATCAATACTGGTGTCCAGGCTACTTTTTCAATGTTTTCCAGCAAGTTGGCTCGTCCTTTTTCACTTAGCTGAATCTAGGTAACCCCTAACATTCAGACACATAGGCTAATTAAATCAAGGTTGTCCCTCATAGATATTCCTGGAAGTTTATCTGCTATATGATTCCACATCCTATCAAGCTGACAATCAATCTAATCATCACAAATATCAAGGAAAAAAAACAGAAAGAAGATGCCAACAGCATAGGACTGATGCTTCTATATTTGTTTTGCTTGCCCAAGCTGTATGACACACAGGAGATGATTCCTCACCCAATAAAGAACTGTAATAGGAATTTGGTGCAAAGGTATTGAGTGGTGCTAATACTGATCACAGTGTTTGCCACTGATTCACAACTATGACAACTCTGTGCCATATAACAAATGATACATAGTCTACATGTGCTTTAAATCTGGGTAATGAAATTGTGCTTAGTCAGACTATTTTAATTAAGGAATTTATGTTGAAAATAGCTTTGCAACATAAACTTTCTACAGAGAGCATGGAAACTGAGTTTTTTGTTTTTGTTTTTGTTTTTGTTTTTCTGTAGTTCTATTTTCCACATCAAAACCCTTAGAGGAAAAGCGTGAACTGGCTTCATTCCCTGTATATTTTATGGCAGCTAGTTAAACCTCCTGAACTTTTTTGATTATTCTTAGGTATTGCATTTCTCCAATACTTTAAAATTGGTTGTAATTGTAAAACACCTAAAAGACATTCCATTATATATTCTACACCTCATTGTAACATATTGATAAAAGTAGGAGTTTCCAAGCATTAGATTCTGAAGTAGAAATTATTAGTGGGGTGTAGGGTATCTGTTTGCTACTGAAATTGTATGAAAAAATATTTCAGAAACATGTTATCTAAGTGTTTTCTTTTTTCCAGGGACATATTCCTAACTTTAATCAAATCATCAAAGAAGTCTATAATCCAAAATGTGTCATCAGATTGGAAGAAGCAAGGAAATTCTGTTTTTTAAATAGAAAATCAAGAGGGAAATGATGATGCATGTTTGTTTATAATTTCTACTCCCTTTTATCTTGTGAAAAACTCCCTTCAGTATGAAGCTAACATCTGCAGGTGGCAGAATCATGAGTATGTAAATATAACCAGAACATAATCTGTTCAATATCGCATGTCATCTAGACAATGATTGCTTTATTGTTATTGGTCAGGTTCCTCGCCAAAAAAAGTATAATTCAAATTAAGAATCAAATGCAAAAACCATATCTCCATGACGCCACAATTAGACTCAGTACAGACAGACTCAAGCCTAAAAGGTGAATTTAAGTACTTTCTAAAACACTGTCGTTTAAGTGGTAATATTTCAGAGCCTAGGAGAGAAATTTTACCAAAATCCTCAGGTACAGCTCATTTGATCACAGTTCCAAATGTAAAAATGTCTAATATAAATATGTTCCCCTTATTGTATTTTGGTTACGTCTCTCCTTAAAAATAGTCATTCTTACTGTTTCCATGCCTAGAAATCAGACTCAGGTCACAGTTTCATCCATGTTTGACTGACAAACTAAAAAAAAGAACTAAGCAAATGGGAAAGAAGGAAAGAAAGAAAAGAAGAGGAAGGAATGAAACGTGAGAAAAAACAGAGGAAGGAGGAAAGACAGGAAGAAACAAAACTTTTGGAGCTTTTATTCTAACTACAAATTTGCAGAGAAACCATGTTGTTTTAGCTTTTACTTCCTTTTAAAACTACCTAATAATACTTAGCATTCACTTTTGCTGGGTACTGCTAAACTACATACTTTGATATTTTCACTTTGTAGATATGTTAACTAAGGATCTTGTTTGACAAAAATTTCAAATGATCACAAGAGCACAGCAGATAACCCAAACAGAAAATACATTGAAGTTTCAAGGTCTGTTTTCTTAGCAATCAGCATATGTCTCTCTTCATTTAGCCATGAAGAGATAGAAAGTCCTTTCAGGCCATATTATAACAGTTTGGATAAAAGCCACTGGCTATATGTTTCCTTTCTCTTTCTACCCTTCTCTTGATCTCTAGAGTCCATGAAAGCCCACAGAGATTACATCTTCCAAACTTCCTTCAACTGGATAAATCTACTTGACTGTGTGAGCAACAAAACATGGGTCAAAGTGATACGGTTTCTAATGGTCCAAAGCCAGCTCCTCTATCCTTCACTCATGTGGGAGAGTTAGCTGGACATGAATAGATGGAAAGGTAGAAACAGACTCCAGAAGATGGTGATTTTGTGTTTGCAGGCAAAGTGGGGATAGGATGGGGGGCGGTATCTACAAAGGAACAACCAGAAAAAGGGAAGGACCCCCGAGAACTATAAAACACCCAATCGAGAGTCCATTTAGGGAAGGAGGCGGGGGGGGGGGGGATCTATGTGCCTATCAGACAGGCTTGCTCCTGACTTTCTTTTATTTCAAGCTGTATTACCATTTTATTTTTATTACACACGGGGAATGTTGCCCTAGGCAGGTCTTTCTTTGACAGCTACAAATTCTTCTTCTTACTACACAACTCTTGCTAATCAGTAGAAGAAAGAGTTGGCAACGTAATTTCTTTTCTGGAAGATTCTTACTTCTTCTTGACACGTTTCACGTCTCTTCCCTAATTATTTCTGATTTTGACACCAGACAGAGAATGCCTGTCCTTCTGAACAGGAAGCCATGCTTCCACACACGGGTCTGATTTTTGCTTGGCCTTGGCCTATCAAGCTTTCTGCTCCATCTCCAGTACTGTTCCTGTCATGGCCTCTAGACAGCAATCCCTATAACAACTTTGTTCATTTGTCCTAAGTAGTCTCTCCTGGTCCTTTACTATCCCTCCAACAGAACACTTCATGTGCGTTTCATAATACCCCCCAACTGCTGCTAAGAAGACTTTGGGTGAACAAAAAAAGAGTTTGAAAACATTAGCATGTTTGTACCTATCAGTAATGTTGCAGAATATATTATAAATTATACATCAGAGATAAGAGACTCACGTTATGTGCCTAAGTGAAACATGTTCTCTCAGGTTTCAAGCATTTTAAACCCCAAATTCCAATGACTATACCTCATAATTTGCATATAATACAAATACACAGCATTTCCGTACAATATCCTTCCAAGTGTGTTACATGCAATGGAAGTATCTATAGTATTTTCATGCATCATCACTGAAACATTTTTGGATCTTAAATATAAAAAGGTAATAGGAACAGTTTTTCTTCATTTTTCACATCTTATGTATATTAAGCCCAAAATAAATATACATTGAATATTTCACATACTTGAAATGTTTACTGCAACATTGCCTATAAATAATTTCTATTTTGATGCATTCTCCTATTCACTTGATGGGAAAGACAAGAATATCTACACTATAGATTGATGTTAATGCATTTGCAACCTGCTACTGATTCAGGTTGATGAATGTCAGTGGCCGGGATGAAGAAGAGGAAATATGCTGATTTGGATTTTCTAAGACTGACTAATCCTTCACAGATATCACAGGAACACCATCAGTACCTAGAAATGTCAGAGGCATACTTAGCTAGAGGTAGCACATGCTTTTTCAAGAGCATCTGAACGTCAGAAGCTACTTACATAACTAACAGCACAAGAATGAAAAAGCTGTAAAAATCATTCACACGTCCTAATTCAATAACAGGGTAAATGTCTAGCTGTCACCAGGACTATGAGACTTCTCAGTAAGTTTTTACTGAATGAATAAATGGTGTGCCTATGTGTAGAAGGTATCTATAAAATTAACCATATTTACTTCTGTAACTAAAAACCTTGGGCTAAGCACTAACAAAGAAAATAGGGATTAAATGACTAAATGCCTTCCACATGGTTCTCAGCAAAACATGTGTGTCCAAGTTTGAGAACTATTTGCCTGTCTAGGTAGGAGAAACAGATGTGTTAATGTAGAGAGGCAGAGCAGGATACTCTCAGAAAAGGAGTGAAAAAGAAAAACAACTTTGGTGTTCTTCCAATTGTGACACAAAGAGAATTTGTGACTTGGACTGTTGCTTAGCCTCTCCATTCTCTCCTCCCTGGCTTGAAAGAGGTGAGTTTCTCCATAGTTTCTGTTGGCGATTAAATCAAGCTGCCCTAGATCTTAATGTTGAAGTTTTAAATGCTCAGAACCTCTGAGTGTGACCTTATTTGGAAGGCCTCTGTAGAGGTAACAGAATTAGAGTGAGCTCATTAGGGTGGGCTCTAATCCAGTATAAATTATGTCCTTCTTAAAAGGGAAAAATCTAGACACAGAGATATGCCTACAGGAACAGTGCCAGGTGAACTGGAAGGAGCTTAGACTTGCCAAGGAGGGAGGGCCAGGGCAGCTTGTTCCTCACAGCCATCAGAAGGAATCAGCCATGAGAACTCCTTAATTTGGGACTTGTCACCTCCAGAGCCAAGACAATAAATTTCTGTGGTTACAACCATTTAGTTTTTTTTTTTTTTTTTGGTACCTTGAAATAGCAGTCCTAATGAATTAGTAGTCTCAGGGGTCCTTGTGTAAAGGGGATTTAGAGGAACTAGAGGTCAGAGAGTCTTTAAAAAAAAACATACATTTTGGGAATAAGGAAATAAATGGGAGTAGGTAGAAGTTCTTGTATGGTGTACCAAATATAAGAGCTACCATGAACACATATATATTCAAAAGCTACAGTCGAATTAATAATAAACCAAAGCCCCCAAAACTGTGATTGCTAAATGAGTTAATGCGACCAAGATGGCCAAATGGTCTCTGCTACAGAAGAATAAGGAGAGAAACCTTAAGTGCATACGGTAAAAGCATGAGGTTCTGGGTTCGATGACTACCAGACACCTAAAAAGTTTAGTGGTGGTAGCCTGACTAATCTCACTGCTGGAAAGCAAAAATGGGAGGAATCCCACTGCCCATTGGACAGTAACCTTGCTGACCTTAGGTTACCAAAGTCCTAGTAGACCATGTCTCCAAAACTAAGGAGGATGGGTCCTGAGGAATGACACACACATGTATGCACATATGTACATGTGCTACCCTCACACACACAAATTTTAACTTTAAAAACAGTGATGCATATGATTTTCCAAATTTACTGTTTTAAAATAGTGAGCCATTTATTGCAGAGAGCTTACAAATTCAGGTGAGCTTATACAGACTTTTGTTGTTTCTGTTGAAATAATATCTCAAATATTAAAAAAAAAATCACTAAGCTGACCAGGTAGGGCCACCAGTAATAATTTCTACTTGCCTGTAATGTCAGCATTAGGTAAATTGAGACAACAGCATCCAAAAGCTCTTAAAAATTAATGATCATCATTAAAACCTCAGTTATAAAGTTTTTTAAAAATGAACATTACACAAAATTTCAGATGTGCATAGCACATTTGAAACCTAGGAAAATAAAGGTTGATGTAATAAGTCTTGACAGAAGCTGTTTTACATACAACAGGAAACTAGTCAGTCCTGTTTATGTACCTGTCCCACAAACAACAAATGATTAAAAAATATGAAAAAAGTCTATACTGATCATATATAGGTTTATTTTTTAGCATTACCTGAATCATGAAGTATACAAATATAATTTTGCACTGTATATTATAAATAATTAAAGATGGTTTAAATAAAACCGAGCAAGCACATAAATTATTTGCAAACAATAAGAATTTTCAAATGAAAACATAGAATCTGTGTAGATTTGGGTATATGTTGATGAAATGGTTGAGACAGGAGGATCGAGAGTTCAAGACTAACCTAGCCTACAAATTCAGACAATACGTCCATAAACCAACTGAAGACACAAAACTACATCAAGCCACGTATTTATGGATTTTCAGTAACTCAAATAAGCATCAAGTGGCATGTGTGCTGGAAACGTGGCATGTCACACATAACATTCAATATACAACTGTGTGCACCGTCAGGTGTTTTCCTCCATCGCTCTGCACCGTGCTCTTTGAGAATTCTCCGTGAACTTGACAAATGAGCTCCAGAGTTCCACCTGTCTCCACTTCTCCAGCCCCAACCTTTTATATAGGTGCTGGAGATCAAAGCCTGCTCCTCAGGCTTGCTTGGCAAGTACTTTTCTCACTGAGTTATCTCTGCAGTCCCAAGAGTTCTCATTATTTACACACTTATTTCAAGGCAAATTTATATTTCTAAGTAACATCAACAAATGTAGACATCTTGGTTAACAGAGAAGTCCTCTGATTTAGTAGTCTAATCCTAGTTCTAGATTTCCATCTGTCGACCTGATTATTTCTAATAAGATACAAAAGCTTCTGGCTTTTGTTAAGTTAGTATACATAAGAAAACACAGTTACTGAAGAAGTTTTCATGTTTTATATATCCTTGAAAACATCTGTTATACATAAAAATACAATTACCCATCTTCACATATTTGATAATGGGAAAGACTTTAAATAGTGTCCACACTGTCGATAAAACAGCTAAATTTTTGTAACAAAGACAGAACTGTAACTACCTATATTCCATTTGCCTTCAATTTCCAATCATTATACGTATGGACACCTTTTTGCTTAGTACATACAAGAGTTGCTCTAACAGTTTGATACCTTTGCTCGCTGCAGGTGAGAATGAATAGTGTAAAGGACAAAAAAAACCCATTTTTTTCCATCCTAATCTAATAATAGAAAATGGTCAGTACTTAGTCATGAATATGACTGCCCGTTTGGCCCACCCTTTGACATAAATTCAACAATAATAAAATTCAATAATATAGCCTATTGCTGAGTAACAAGGGATGTCAATTATAAAAATATTGAGTAATACCTGTCCTTAACATTTTCTGAGTGCCTAGTAAGTGTCAGGTCTAATTGCAGGACA
Source organism: Peromyscus nudipes (assembly GCA_902168325.1). NCBI lineage: Eukaryota > Metazoa > Chordata > Mammalia > Rodentia > Cricetidae > Peromyscus > Peromyscus nudipes. The sequence goes on from CABHPH010159691.1 coordinate 66,931, forward strand.
TGTATTAATCCACTGGAAGGTCATAAGCAAGCTAAAATGTAGGCACTGTTATTATCTCGATTTTAACGATGAAGAAAATGAGGCATGCAATACAAAAGAATTTGCCCAAGATCAAACACACACAAATAGCCATAATCCTCACTCATGGTACTGCACTGCTCCTGTGAAGGAATGCTTCTACAGACAACTACATCTGAACCAGGACTGTGAGCCTGATTTATGGGCATTGTCTTTATTTCATTAATGAGAGACTGTTAACTTACAGAGGGTAAGCCACTCACGATCACAGCTACTCAGCAATGGCCAGAACCTGAATTTATGTTTGTCTGAGCTCAGTACTGGGGTTCATTTCATCAAGTTCACATCCAGGCTATAATGAAGCACAGTCTAACACAGCAATGCAAATATTAGAGTCCACGGGCCAAAGTCAATAAAGCAAATGGAGTTCAATGAAATCAGCTCTTAGTGGGACAGGGACATTTCTTTCCTATTGTCTATGTTTGCTTGCATGCTACAGTGACAAAAATGAGGAATTGTGAAAATGACTACACCGTCCAAAAATTCAAAATTACTATCTGGAGCTTTATCAAAAGATGTCAGCTACGCCCTGGTCAACATCTGGAAAGATTTTTTTTTTAAATCTCAATATAATTATAATTGTCATGTCTTGGATTTATTCTATTACAAGACAAATACTTGCCAAAGAAATAAAAAGGGAAACAGAAGAGCTCAGTTTTTCTGACCTGGGTAGAATCTTGTCTTCCACAATGATATGGCATGATAAAGTCTTAAACCTGGCTGCCTAGCAACATGACCTTATTTAAAAACCTATTAAAAGTAAGCAAGCTAAACAGATTGTTAATGTGGCCCTTCGTTCAGTGTAACTAGAATTCATATAAAAGATGAAGAAAGTAGATAAAGTCAAAGGCACAGCGCCAGGGAGACAGCTTGGTGGCGGAGTGTGCACTTAGCATGTGTGAGGCCCTGGGTTAAATTCCCAGCACTAAAATAAGTCAAGGACACAATTTAAAAAAAATAGTTATGTTAGATTTTAGAGAGACATGGTGTGGTATAGTTGCAGTCAAGAAATACTCGGCAAACTTGGGTACCTCCACAGAGAAGAAATAGGTAGGAAAGAATCCCACCAAGAGTCAGAGGCGTCTTGGTCATGCCCACGCTGCAATTTCATTTTCTACTCTTAAGAACCTTAAAGACACTCATTTCCATTTTCTACTGCCTATCTTGTTGTGGTTGTCTATGTTAGAATTAAAAATAGTAATATCACTCAATCATGGACAGTGTGAAGGCTGAGGTGAGAACTAAGCTACTTCTTTTGAACAGTGTCCCAAAGAATGTCAGATGATCACCAAAATAATTGGGTTTTGTTAGTATTTGGAGACTTATAATTAGAAAGTTTCTGGGCTGTCAGAGACTATAGTTTCTTGTTTTTACTGGGTTTTTGTTTTGTTTTGTTTTGTTCATTTGTTTGTTTGTTTGTTTTTGTCACAGCAGCATGACTAGTACTTACCAGTTCAACATCACTTGAAGCAAGCTGGCCAGAGCAATAAAGCTAATGGTGGATCTTCTGCAGGCTGGATTTGAGGCTGTAGCTAATAGCTCAGAGATCTTATGTATAATGTAATTACAAAATGGAGGGAGCCTGAGCACCAGAACTACTGCACAAAATAAAACCCAGAACTTTTGGTCCATCCTACCTCTGCCAACTGGTCTCTGTGAGATAAAAATAAAGTACTGAGCTAATAACCTGGAATATGCTTATTTTATATCTGCTACCATCAAGTCAATTATATTAACTACAACCACACAATCAAATTTCTTGCCCAATCCTAAGACTGAAAATCCCTATAGGTGCTGCAGTGTGAAGTTACCTATGAATAATTTTCCATAAATATATATGAGGGAAGTTTCTACATACATTCACTGAAACACCAGCAACATTTGCTAACAAAAGCATCCCTGTGGAAGAGCCGAATAAAATGCAAGAAACAGAGAAAATAAAAACCAATATCCAAGTAACTTCAATTGGAGAGAGGGAAGGAGAGAGAAAGAAAAAAAGATTGAAACCCCTCAGATTTTGATACAAAAAAGATGCTTGTAATTGCCATGAAGTACACAACCTGGTACCAGGACTTACTTGGGGACACCCAAATAAGAAAAGTATGTTAAAGATTAGTTGACATCAAACTAAGACTGTGCTTGAAGTACATCAGGTGACAGGTGAGTATAAATGAGTCACATCACAGTTCTTCCTTCTGCAGACAATAGCTTCCAAATGACGCCAAAATGTGATCTTTGTGTAGGTGCAATAGGGAAATCAACTGATGCTATTTTTGTACTTCCTCGATGGAATAACACATGGAGAGAACAGTCTTTGTCAAAGATAGGCTTTAAAAATACAACTCCATAGAAGCTATGTATGATAAGAAGGGACATTTTCCTATCTTGAATAAAGGAAGATGAGATGCCAAATATAAAAGCTCCCAAATGAGACAGTCCATGTTTCTCCTTTCTTCTTTTTATAAATTCTAGCCATCCTAATTACTTTTTTTTATAGTGTATGTAGGCTAAGCTATGATTTATTGGTTGATTTCTGGCCATCTTTCCTTTGGCCTTTTTCACAAACTTCTTTCACATGAAGGCCTAATGTCACTTCACATCTGTCTTCCTAGCATGCTATGACCTACTGTATCAGTGCTCTCTTGTCATCAGGAACTGGCACTCTACCTTGTAATTTTCTGCACTACCTGACAAAAGGGATGTATGATTCTCATGTGATCCTCCAAGACTGCCTAAGGAAAAAAATCGATTAGTGACATGTTTGGCTTTCTTTAGGTTTTATATATTTTTAATTTGCTTTCATTTTTGCAATGCTTTTATTGGTATGCGTGAGCTATCTTTTGAAGGTAATATTTCAAAAAGTAAAGAAAAATATCTTTGCATCGAAGTCATACTATACATCAGAGTGCCAGTGCTACAGAAGAAAACATCTGTCAACATATGGCTATGCAGATGTATTGTAACACTGTAGGGTTTGACAGCTTTACATTGGATATGCTCTTGAGTAAAAGAACAAATTGCTTTTGTTTGCTTTTTAAAACAACAAGCTTCTTTCTAGGATCAAGAATTCTGCATATGAGACCCTGGCTTTCATCAGTCACACATACATAAACATGGATTATGTTCCCCATCAGAGTGTTTATCATTTAGTTATATTGTTTAAATGCACACAAGGCACAAAAAGAATAGGAAAAAAATTGAAGCACTAGGAATTGCTATTACCCAAACAGAAATCTTTGAATATACATCATAAAATGGAAGGCACTGAAGATGCATCATCAAAGAAGCTAAATGAGAAAATATGCAATGCCTCCTCATAACTGCCTGGGAAAAGGCAAAGACAGTCAGCCAGGAACTTGAGTCAACAGCATGATGTTTAAAATTTGAGCTGTATAATCTGACATACCATTTGAATTTCAGCTTCGCCATTTGTTGGAACCTAGTATGCAAATGAGCCTAACCCATTGATTCTTCACCTTAAAAATAACATTATAATAGGCATCAATAAGATGATGTGTGTAAAAGAGCCTGGTGTGTAAGAAATACATAGCCAGATATGATAGCATTACAAGGTGACTATTCATAGCAGCTGGTGTCATTAACTGGAGTCACAGTTACTACTACATGAATTTTTATTCCTGTCAGAATACATTTCTGACAAGACTGATGAAAAGTAGTGAAAATGATAGATTTTATAAGACATGTAATGATGGATAATAACTATTAATAATAACTAATGTGTTCTCAAACTGAGCCCTTTCCAGGGAAATACACTATGGTGTTCCCATATAGATACGCCAGCATAATTGGCAGACCTATACATTGAACATATATCAAAAATATCATGCAAATTTCAAACTGCATCCTAACCTAGAATTACATGTGAGTCTCTCAGAATGAGACTTTGCCTTTTGATAAAATGCAAATACCTTCTTTGTAAAGTCCCACAACCCAGCTGGAAAAATGGATGCTATTTCTCCCTCAGGTGATCCAAACATGCAACAGAAACAGAAGCATGTTCAGCTTCACATTCTGTCTTCCATCACAAGGAAATGGCAAATCTGTTGACTCATCAAGCCTTATGCACACCCTCTTCATGCAAAGGCACTGTGCTGGGCTCTTATGGAGTCACCCATGTCTAAGACCCTGCTCTCCATCCCTCCAGAAAACTGACAACCAGGTGATGTGATCCAGGAGAAAAATGCCAGGGGTTGAAACACAAAAGACACTGGGCCACCAGCTATGCCAAAAGATGCCATTCCATTATTTCTTGGTAAGTATTATTTTGTTATTAGCTGCCATTAAGTATATGACAAAAGTTCCAGATACTTAAAAAGCCCACTACAGAGCTTCTATACTTCCCCTCTGCTTAGAGTACATGCTTTAAAACTTGAACAGTTTTCTGGAAGGAGCCTTTGGGAAACAGTAAGTTGGCCCCTCACCTTCAGCCCTACCTAGTTCTACCCTCAGACACAGGCTAATTCCACCTGGGACAACCAAATCAAATCAGAACTAAAAGTTCAAACCAGCAATAATTCTCAATCTGTAGTTTGTGTTTCGGTGAAACCACAGAGAGCTCTGATCCCTGGACCTGTACGGAGCCTGGGCTGACATATCAATTTGATCTCATCACCCTGGGCAAACAGAATCTCTAATGCTATCCACAGAGCAGCCAGCAAAGGTGTAGGAAAGAAATTTCCTGTTTGTGCCTGCATGAATTCTAGTTTTTCTTCATACATAAAGGTGACGTTAGTTCACTTTTTGACTCCCCAACAGATGCCCAGCGCAATGTTCTGAGGAAGAAAAATCAAGAACGAAACTATAAACAGAAATGTAAACCACAGGCGCCCTGCCCTAGCAAATGAGGGCCACAATCAGAAAACTCCTTTTTTTTTTTTTAAACTGGCTCTGGGCGATTTTCTCTGTCTTTCCAAGCTCGCTCCTCTGTAAGTGATTGTCTTATTCCAGCTTACCATGTAAGGATTTCAGAGAAAGAAGTAAAAACACATCAAAAGCAACAATGCTTTTTTTTCTGCTCAAGACACTATTTGTAGAAAGCATTTTCCTTTTATGGCTATGACCAGAAAGCAAACGTTTGCTGAGCACAGCTGTGCAAGCAAAATATCAACTCACTTCATTTCACAGAAATGCAACCTGAAAAACTCAACAGCGAACTTAGAGACTGGAGTAAATCTACTCAAGCTCTACAGAGATGAGTTTAAAAATAGCCCTAATAAATATGCCTTAAGTCAAATAAGGAAGAAAGGGGTGCACGGTGCAAAGAGCATGGATTTAGCACCAAGAAGATCTCAGTTTTTCTGTTTCAGTATCTAACTGCCTAAAACTCCATATCTTTAAATGTACCATGTTAGTCACAAACTTTCTTTAGGAAGTTTAGAGACTTTAATGAAATAATGTAGCTACATTAGACAATAAGCAATCCTGTTAGGTTATAAGTGAAATTAGATTTCTAATGTAACCCCTCCTTATGAATATGTAAATTGCATTAAACTGCTTGATGAAGGGCCAACTTCACTCATTTTACCACGTGAAATAATGAGAAGAGTGGAAGAAACTAGAAACAGCCAAAGGAAGAGAAACAGCTCAATATTTTTAGCTAATTAGAGCTTTGAAAGGACTGGAGTGAGGTCATATCTCCCTATGACATGTGGAAATTTAACTCACTGGTTCATGCCAGAAGATAAGGGAGATGGGGACTGTGTGTTCACTTTTCTACACAATGAATATATACTTTCAAATCAAGGGACAGGGAGAGAATGGATCTACGCTCTGTCATTCTTAGATCCCTGAAGCCTTCCATCGAGCATGTGATGATTTTTCCATGCCAAGTTGAACATATTGTTTTCATAAGCATTATTTTCTATAAGTTCGCCAACTACTTCTGCTAGAATCTAAATCCAGTCAATTTTGTATCTCTGCCAAAAATATTAGCTGCATTGTGAAGAATTTAGGTACTTTCTGTCACTTGTCTCTATGGTGTTTTCTTACAAAATTGTTCTAGAAATAGAATGCCACTGTAGATAATTAAAGTGTTTGTTAATTATTGATTCCTTTCAAGTCTCCTCTCATGGCATGGCCAGAGTATTTAGGGTTTAGTAGGGTCAGCAGGTGGTATTTTATTTACATGGTTGGATCAAGCACTGGTCAGATGTTCAAATTTCTTTTGCGAGGGTCAGTAAACAGCCTTCCACATGATAATGCAGTAATCCAGTTTCTGTAGCTCACTCACCCACTTACTAGTACAAACTTAGTACTTTTCGGGATTCCTGCTTCAATTCTGAAGACGCTCCCCTGGTACATGGTAATCTTTATCAGAAACCACTTTCCATATATCTTTCTTCCAGCATCCTGTGTATTATAACCTAGTTCTTTTTTAACACAACTGACATTAAAATACTCAGAATCTTACAAATGAGATTTGAGGAACACCCACAAGTCCTATCCATCAAATCAAGAATAAAACCTTCAACTTTTCTTTACATGGCTTTTCAGCATCCCGACTCCCCATATTCTAAATATTCTTCTAGCCTGTGCATGTGTGATGTCATTGGTTACCTAAGGTGCCTGAAAAACAGGCACACTACTACTCATATGGTACAATCAATATGAGACCATCTATGCACTCTCATCTTCCATATGCTATCTTTATCCAGCATTCTAAAATCACAGGTGTTCACTTTATTGTAGAGCAACACTTGGCGCTAACTTATGTTGAACTCATATAAAATCTCTGAAGGATTTTTTGGTCTTGTTCTTTAATTCACAATGCTTCTGAAGTTTAACCCCCGCCCCTTCGTTCTTTACCTAAACATTCCCTTTGCAAAACCTCCTATTATTCATATTATACTGTATTTTGTAAAAGACAAATTCTAATCCAAAAGGTTGTAAGAACCTTTTATAGTTATTCATTTTGAGGTATTTAACACCTGAACCAAGCCATAATGTCTTAGTATGCAATAATATGGGATAACATTTGAAAATGCAGTTTTTCATTCATAGAGTAAGATGATTGTATGAAAGAAACACAAAAGCACCTAAATGTTATCAACCAACATAAATGAAGAAGCAGTAACCTTGCTGCCCATAAAAAATTTGTCTAGCATGTATAGTATATACTTTCAAGAACCAAAAATTCAAATTGAAACTAAAATTCTTTAGTTTCATGAGTAAAGTAAACTGTCTGCCTTGGCAACAACAGATGTGCCTCTCTGTGTGTATGTCTGCATGCTTTCCAATAATTACTTTCATTCCAGTATAAAAATTAAAGACTTTCTCATAATTACTGCTTATTAACTTTGAACCTCCAATGTCCCCATTTTCCAGGGACAAACAGGAGAAAGATGGCTCATATGAGCTTATTTGCATGCCCATCTCTCACTCTGAGCTTGGAAGAATTGAGAGGTCAGGGGATATATTTATTGTTTATTGTTCTTTCTGTAATTAATATGCTCTTAGAGTAATTAACACATTGTATTGAATGAACAAATATATAAATGAATGAATAAAAAGGTCACACAATTGAAAATCAATACAGGAACAAAGAGATGGTCTTGAAATAATTAACCAACTTCCTCTCTGGTTGCAGAATTCCTCTGCCAGTCTTTTGTGCACTGTGTTGAGCTGATTACAGATTAAAGTAATTACAGTGAATTCTTGATTACTGGCATGTGGTCTAGCTATTTTGTGGATTACCTATCACAACTAATTCCCAACTTATCTGCTGCCACCCAGCATATGTCTGAGTTTCAGTCAGCCTCACTGATAGCAGATGCATGCTTCAGGAAAGCACATTTATGTTGATATTTCTGTTCAGAATATATAATTTTAAAATGCATTCTAGTGGGGGATAAAAAGAAAACTAACAAGAATTCTGCAAAAAAATGCAGAACGCTTTCTTTTTTTAATTGTGAGAATCTTTTGTGTGCCAAATATAAAAGTTTAATCTTTTCCAAACTTCGCTAATGAGTAAATGGAGCGAAAACATAAAAATTTAATAACCATAGGCAGACTTCCATTTGAGAGCCATTCACCATTCAGTATATATAGAACAACCTTTGTATTTTAAGAAACTTTGGGAAATAGGAGACCAATCCTTGTCCAATATCAAACTTTCAAGGTACTAGACATAAAACATATAAAGTAGTGTAATGCAGGGTTTCTCAGCCTTAGCACTATTGACATTTTGGGGCTCAATGATTCTTTGTTGCAAGGGACTAGCTACAATAAACACTGGAATGTTCAGCAGCATCCATGGCCTACTCTCACTAGATGCCAATAACACCAGGCTACACATAACAACCCAAAATGTCTCCAGAGGAAGCAGATATTGCCCTGGAGGCACAGTCACCATCAGTTGCAAAACACAGCATGACAGCCACATAGAGTGGTGGAGATTACAGAATTGAGAACAGCAAACTGCGTAATCAGGGAATGAGGCATCATTTCTCTGGGCAGAAAACCAATACAATATCCTCTTCGTTCCATAATATTTTGGAACAAGGGGAAGTTATTCCATAACTACTAGGCAAAAGTCCAATTTCCTTTAGTGGCTTTCTGATCCCAGAACACACATGAACTTGAAGAGATCTTTGAAGTTGCAAAAGGGACACATTTGTTAGTAATGTTAAATCAGCCAGGCAAAATATAAGAATTTTAACTATTTTTAATAAATATGAAAGAATTTATTTTACTTTAGTATTTGTCCCTTGCTTATGATTAGAAGATTATTATTTTCCATTCCTTTCAATCACATTGTTCTGTGTATTCTAATGATTAGAATTGGTTTCTATAATCACACAGTACCAATCTACACGGCATCAACTCATGGAACGCTATTAGCAATGTACTGCTACGAACGTCAGAGTGGGCATTGACAGACTACGGACAAATGATGCTCCACTTGATCTCACTTATGAAATGTCTATTGTTGAGCCAAGAGAAGCTGCTGAGTAAAGAGATGAAAGACCTGCAATAACTGAAGAATTAGCAAAGGTAGCAAACCCCACAAGGACATTCACAATTGGCATGAGAGATCATCTGTAGTCGGATGTTTCTCTGGTCCCACCAGGCCCCATGGTCCCTCAGCCACTTATAAAATAATCACTCAGAGGCTTAATATTGTTTACAAACTTATGGCCATGGCTTGTGGCTCAAGCTTCTTGCTAGCTAGTTCTTATAACTAAACTCAGCCCATTTCTATTAATCTATATGTCACCACCACATGACCCATGGTTTTACCTGTGTGCCATTACATGCTGCTCCCTGAACAGTGGGATGGTGTTGACTTTACCTCTCCTTTCTCCTTTCACTATCTTTCTTGGATCTTCTCACCTGGATCCATCCTACCCTACCATAGGCCAATGCAGCTTTACTTATCAACCAATCAGAGCAACACATATTCACAGCATACAGAAAGACATCCCAAATCATCTTGGTAAGAACACTGAATATACTGTCTGTCTTAACAAGTAATTCAAAGAAGGATTATCTCAAAGAGAAATTTCTAGAATTCACAACAGTCAAGCCATCAACTTATAATCTTCTACTCTCCCAAAGAGGTTTAGGATCTCATTCTCTAGGACAAAAGTAAACCAACTTCCATCCCTTCATTATAACATTCTAATAACAAACCAAAACAGAGACCAACAAAGCCCAACTTGGAGAACTAATTGGTATTACTTTCACATCATGAGTGAAGAGTTGCTTCCAGGAATATGGGTGATCCCAAATCAAATAGTCTACCAAAAAGTCTTGCCCCAACATTGAGATAACTTCCACATAGCTGCATAGATGGAGTCCCGTCCTTAAGATGATCTGTAAATATCAATACGTTCTAGTTCCTCCTGAGACCTCAAAACTATAAAGCTACATGCAATTGTGGCAGAATTATAGAAAGTGGCTCAAGGTACAGGATAGAGTAGCCAGGATGTCAGCTGAGGGCCCAGTGACCCTTCCAATCCCCTCTTCCTATGAAGGAATGTCAAGAGTCACAAAGCTAGTTGAAGAGTCTTTTGCAGATAGTCACTGCTGCTCTGACAAAAATAATGGTTGATTTTCTCAGAAGAGAGTGCTGTATGACAGGTGGCCCAAATCCTCAACATGATTTCATGTGCTACAGTAGAGTTAGATAATGGCAAGAATGTCTCCTAAGGCAAAATTAACATGATGTTGGCAATTTAAGCCTAAGAAAAGAAATTCATTATTAATTAGAGAGTTTGAGGGTTTTTTTTTTGGCATTTCCCTCTTATATTTTTGGAAGTTAATTACACTTTTGGCTTCCACTTTCATTACAAGGTTCCACTGTATATATGCTCTAGTCACCAGCAATGTCTTATGATTATTTCCAAATTTAAAGATATGCATTATGGGTAAACTAGAAACTCAAGAACCAAAATTCAAGTAATCTTGGAAGTTATCCAACAACGCAAGCTTTATCTTGACTTTTCTCTAGTTAGTGACCAAGAGAAGGCTAGAAAGATCATTTTCCTAGCTGCTTTTACCATTACCATTAGATATATTAGACTATCTAATTTGGTTTTAACAGAATTATAATTTTATTATAATTCACATGTCGCTTATATTTGAAACTGAGGACTAAAACAAAACAGAAATTTAACTCTTAAAAATATAAATAATAAAAACCTGACAGACTAAATCTAAATAGCTAAGCCATGGCCGCTGGCTAACCAAAATATGACTCTTTACCAGTAAAAAACTGAATTAAATAGAAATTTGACACACACACACACATTTGTAAAGGTGATGCTGGATTTGTTTTTCAGCAAGAACAATGATAAAAGAATGACCCATAAGATACCAGCAAGTAATGTGGTGTTGCATAGAATGATTAACAACGAAAACTATGTGTATGTGTGCATGTACAAATGTGTGTGAGTGTGGTCCAAGTGACCATAGAAATGTTGTCCAACTGGACACTCTAGCCTAGCGTAGAGACAAATAACCCCATGCATTAAGGCCTCCAAACTACTGCAAGGGTTCTCCAAACATCATCCTTATAGCCATAGCACACCTGCATACACTATATCACTGAGGAATCCGAAACAAGAGAGTGGGGTTAATTCAGATAAGCATAATCACCTCTACCAGAAAAACAACTCCAGACTGATGGAGTTCTGTGGGTGTGGAATCAAGACTGGCATCATTCTCACATAGAAGCAAACAGCACTTGATACTTGCAAGGCAGAGCTGTCACATAATATAGAAGGTTCAATAGAAAGGCAACATATATATATATGTATACATATATATATATATCTCTTCCTAAACCATCAAGTTGATGAGATCTTCTTGAAATATTGCACAGTATATTCAAACACTTTTTAATTTTCTAGGAACTATGGGGATCAAAAGTAGATTTTAATTATCATTTCTTGAGATTATGATATAAATATATCATTTCTCCTTCCTTTTCCTCTCCCCAAACATACCCATATGCCCCTCTTTGCACTCTGTCAAATTCACGGACTCTATTTTTTTCTTTTTATTCTCTTTTTCTTTTATTGAAAATGCACTATGTCCATACAATGTATTCTGACTATGGTTTCCCCTCCTCCGGTTCCTCCACGATCCCCCCTTCCCCTTCCATCCAAATCCACCCCCTTTCTGAGTCTCATTAGAAAACAAACCAGCATTTAAAGAATAATAATAAAATAAAATAAGACAAAACAAAAAGAAATCAGAACAGGACAAAACAAACAGAACAAAAAGAGCCCCCCCCCCAAAAAAAGCACAAAAAACACACACAGACGCAGAGACACACATGTTTGCATATAGAGGATTTCCATACAAACAGAAAACCAGAAGCCATAATATACTCAAAGGACCTGTAAGATAAAATAAATTAATTAAATTTAATTTAAATTTAAAATAGTTTTAGATGCATATATGTATATACATATGTTCCTAAATACAATTTGCTCAGTCTGTACAGTGTTACTTATATGTATGTTTACAGGATTGACCATTTGATATTGGCTATCTAATTGGTATGCTCTTCCCTGCCAAAGACTATTTCTCCATGTATTAGCATTCCCTAACTGACTGTAGTTCTTTGTGTAGGGTTGTGTCCTTATAATCTTTTATCCATCTGAATTACAATGTTTATTACTGTCCTTGTTCAGCTCATATTTAGGCAGTCAGACTAGTGTGGCTTAATGGGTGTAGCTTCTTAAATTCTTAGCATACATAGTGTCACGGCAAACTCCCTGATACTCCGCTCTTACATTTTTTCACCGCCTTTTCTGTAATGTTCCCTGGGCCTTCCATGTGGGTGTTGTTTTGTAGATGTATCTATTGGGTCTGGGCTCCACAACTCTGAATTTTGTTTGATTTTTTTTTGTAATGGTCTCCGTCTCTTGCAAAGAGAAGTCTCTTCGAAGATAGGTAAAGACTACACTTATCTGTGAGTATAAAGAAAAATATTTAAATTGTGTTTTGGGTTAATGCTGTTTTAGTAAAGTGATGATTGTAGATTGTCCAAAATCCATGACTTCAGTATCCCTGGGTAGTGAGTTGGCTAGAGTTCCAGTAGCAGGCATTATTTCCTCTCGTTGAGAGGTCTTAAATCTAATTAGAGATCTGTGGCCAGAATGCTTTCTCTCTGAACACTAGCTTGCATGGTACCATCAGACAACACGCAAGCTTCCAAAGGCAGAAAGCAAGCTATTATGCCTATGAAGCACAAAAACGGACAGCATGCCATAATAACCCTAAGTGTGTAATAGTGACACACATATTGGTGGTAAGCAGAAGTGGATTTTTAAAAGTGATTTTTGAGATATAGAAGATAATTACATAGATACAGCATTAAGATGATTTCAGTGTTAATATATGAATTTTAGTAAGAGATCAATATTGAATTTTACCCAAAGCATTTAATACAGATAATAAACCCTACAGTGTGAATATCATAAAAGAGAAAAGAATCCAGTGGTGGTCTTGACTGGGAAAACTCTAGCCAGGAAATCCAACCTAAAATTTCTCTGTTTGCAAATACAGGTAATACTGAAACAATCTAAACACCAAGAAGCAATATTTTTGTGCCCACCAGTATTTTCTCTCCTCTACTTCCTCCTGACAGTACAAAGAACATTTTTTCTATTATTTTCACAATCAAAGAATTCAAATTTCTTTCCCTTGAAGTTTCTTTTCTTTCTAGACCTTTACCAAAGAAAGAAACATGCAGGTTTAGAAAACCTGGATATAGTCGGTGTTCTGTTACTTAAACAGCACACTGTCAAATATTCAGCCCATTTGAGTTTCAGTCCCCATTTCTGTATAATGGGACTGAAAAAACTCACATTCAGACTCCAATCTCTTATGGATGTGATGTTTGAAAAGCTTCCAAGCATGCTATATGTTCTTACAAGGGCGGAACTCATTTTTTGTCCTCCAACACATGCTATACATTCTTACTGAGGCTGTACTCATTATTTTCCCCACTAATTTTATTGCTTCTCCTTAGGGGAGAAATCTGAAAGATTCCTAGTGTTATTGTTTCTGTAAATGTTTATTTGTTACTACTGTTCTCCTTTGGAACAACTCGAGGCACCGACACATCAAGAGATGGCTTTCTCTCATTGCATAAGTGCTTTACTCAAACACTCTACTTTCCCATATCACTAGAACCCAAGTCCTGCTACTTCTAGATCCAGTCCTACCATTTAACTTAGTTCCTTTCTTCCCAAGGATAATACTGAATCACATAAGGCAGAATCAGAGCTCTCTTTGCTGAACATACAAGGGATGAATATTGAGAGCTGTGTTTTGAAAGCATGAACCACTCAGAAGGCAGTCCATAAGGTTTAGGATAGAATTATTGACTTCTTCAGATATGAATATGATCTGATTATACCTCAAAACCTGATCAAATGCTTAAAACATTGAGCTGGATATTGGTAGTTTGACATTTTATGTCTTTGCTAGCTAGGAAGGAAGGAACCAGAGAAATCATAATTTTAGACAGTAAAAAGAAGTTTAAAAAATGAGAATGCATTAGACTGACAATAAAATTAACATCCCCACTACAAAAGTACCAGCAACAAAGAAAAAAAGCCTGAAGAGTTGTTTGCTAGGAAAAAGCTTAGCTATAAGTTGCAGTGCTCAGTACGAGTGACTGTTTGGCAAGTGTGTCCAAGAATGTCCTGAACACAATGCTGAACCCTTACAGCCAATGAATTTTTATTTTTTTTTTATATTTTAGCCCAGTCTGGCAAGTGTGTCTGAGTCGGTCCTGAACACAATGCCGAACCCTTTACAGCCCATGAATTTTTATTTCCCCAGTTCTGTGATAAAATAACATGTGGCATGTGGGAAGAATTCAAGCAGGAATTTAAAAGACAAAGCTAAGAATACATTCTGACCTAAGATACATGTAATATATGTGAATTTTTAAAAGGTTCATGTGGAGCCTCAACACAATAACAAGACAACAAATTAAATGCTCAGGGGATACTAACTCAGTGGTAAGAAATCAGTAAACAGCTAATTAGCCTAGTTGCGTGTCCCAGCTTTTGCTACTACTACCTAAAGAGAGACCCTCTCGCTGCCATTGAGATATTACTATTACTTACTTTCTCCGAAAGACATTAAAAAATGGTCTGGGGTGTGTTTGCTTTTGTCTCAATATTAACTTTTCTACAGGCCTATCTTTTAATGTTAATTTTAATATAAATTTTTCCATCCCTTGCTAGATTTAGAAAACTGAGTTTATCTTTGCTCTTAAGGAAATCCTATGGAAACAAAACAAGAATAAAGAGAAATAGCAAACTGAGAAGCTCTATGAAAGACTTCCAAAGTATTTGCTGAGAACCTTAGTGAACAACTGAAGTGATACAAAGTCAAGTGCAGTTAAGAGTAAGGGACAAAAGATAGGCGGAACATGGAAGTGATGATACATACCAAAACAGAGAGCTTAGAAGGTAATTTGAAGACCTATACCAAGTTGACAATTTTTTCAAATATTTTTCTTCACATGTTTTATTATTGAAGAAACGAAAAAGGTTGGCAAAGTGTATATTCACTTCTCATAGGAAATGGCAATTGGCAATCTTGAGTATTGCCATACATTTTGGTATGAATCACAGTAGGCAAAATATACATATTTGGTTTATTGATAAGAAAGTTTCTTCACAGAGGTGTGATTGGAAGTAAATTTATGGTTCAGAATATGAAGCATGGATTTGAATGGTTCCTATAATTTTTCTTGAGATTGAGGTTTTTGGCATTGTTAAATTTATAAATATTTGAAAGTCCACACAAAAGATAGGCATTTGGGGCAAAATCAATGCACAAGACAACAGACTGGGTAGGGTCTGAAATTTTATTCAACAAAACCAAGGAAAACTTTTTTTTTCTAAAAAGCTGATATAAATAAATTGGTTTTGCAGATTCCAAGAAAAATGTTTCTAAAATAGATTTTAAAAAAAAGGAGAGAGAGAGAGAGAGAACCAGTGCCAAGGGACATAATGGGGGAAGAGAGACAACATGGGGGGTGAGAAAAATGCAGAGTAGACTTGCTCTTACTGATGCTCCTCTCAACACCACTCTGAATTCCAGTTCCTCTTTAAAATGAGGAGCCTGGGCTCCAGATCTAGTATTCTATGGAGCTAGGCTCTTTAGACGACCTATTCATAACCCAGCTATGCTGTCAGCATGCAAGAAGGTCTTATAAAATTTCCAGGAAGCACTGTAGACAGACATAAATTGAGATTATAATGGAAAACAGCACCACATTTAAAAAAAAACTTGGCGAAACCACATCCTTTCTAAAGGTGCCGGGGCTGTGGTCTTCAACAAATAAGACGCTCAGAGTGAGAGAGATAACTTCCCTCATGTCATCCTCAATAACAATGCTAATGAGTTGATGGAAACGGCATCCAGACAGTCTAAAATTGTTAGGTTTCCACAGTATCGCTGATCTGACGCAGACAGCAAAATTAGATTTCTAAAATATGCCTATTAAATGAAAGGCATTCGGGAAACACACCCCAGAAAGAAAGTCAAGTAGCAAGGTTGCCATGAAATTCAAACAAGAGGGGGAAAGAAGTTGTGTTTTGACAGTGGGTTTGAAAAGGTTTCACTCAAACATCACCATTAACCTTGTTTTCTAATTTCAGAACGTCTTTCATTACCGCTCTGTTTCAACCTCCAGGTTGAGTCACCTCCACTAGCGCTGTTCTTTGATGACTGAGATGTCTGACAAAGTAAAGTCATTTTAAGATTTAAAAATGAAAAAAAAAAGCTTGTAAAATTATTTGGAGAGTTTGGTGTACAATTTCACAATCCCATGTCATAGGATTTGGTTTTAAGAAAGAAAACTTACCAGCTTGTTTTTGAAGGGCAAATATTTAGATGTTGACAATCATTAAACTGCTGTTTTCAGTAGGCTCCATAAGCCAGTTTGATTCACATGTCAACAAATTATAATCCAGATGTACAGTGTCTTAAAACATATATAGATGAACGGTTACTAATTTAAAAATTATTTACAATTTGAGTGATGGTTATAGGTCCTTAAGCATTAATAGAGCGATTCTGCATGTTTGTGTAAAGTATGGGTTTAAATGTCACAAGAAGGAAAAATGTTACCATCACATTCATTCTTGTCCATATGACAACTGAAAGATAGTCTGATTCTCATGTCTGACTTTGCAGCTTTTGCAACATAATCATGCACCATTTCACAAGCTCGAATTTTTTTTGGTTTTTCGAGACAGGGTTTCTCTGTGTAGCTTTGCGCCTTTCCTGGAGCTCACTTGGTAGCCCAGGCTGGCACAAGCTCGAAATTTAACCTGCGTTTCTCCTTTTAATCTACTCAACCCTCATTCTAATGGGGGGAGGGGAGAGAACATATTTTATTATGAAAATTTGGCTCCAGCAACAGCAAAAATGAATACGTGTACATACATGATGAAGCTGAGCTGGCCTCTGCTGAGAAGCAAGATGTAAATATTACAAAGGGTTACTACCAAGACGGCAACCTAGTACAAGATAAAAGAGAGAGAGAGAGTCTACATTAATCTTGTAAAATTACTTTTTCCCCCCCTGGTAATCTGTTCATTCTTCCAGGCACCACTGTTCAGATGCACTAAATTTAGGAGTAAGGGTGAGAAACATTTTGTTTAAACCTGACATGGAACTCACTGTATTTTCTAAAAATGTCCTCGTTCCATCAGAAGTAAGAAAATGGGTTCAAGGGAAGAAATCAAGAGGGTTAAGTTCTCACTTGGTACTTCAATAAAATTACTTGTCATTGCATTCAGCCGCTGATTACCCAGACAGTGCCCCTTCCATTAACTATGCCGACAGATCCGACATTTTACTGATGGCAGCAGCCATCCAGCAGATTAAAGCACAATGTAGATTTAATCTCCCCAATGACTTGATAGCCTCAAATGAAGGATTCTCAAATTTCATGGTTCTGACCTATTCGGGGTGAATAAGTGTACAATAAATTACCTGTCCCCTGTCTTTATAACAAGGGAAAGAACATCCTTGGGCTACTCCTGTGCTAACTGCAATGTCTTCCTGAGTTTACTAGCATGATCTGCATGCTACAGAGCGAAAGATCATCCTATTTACCCAATTTTGAGAGATTAATTTACACTGATAGATTACTGTGCAGCATGCCAATACAATAAGGTGACAGCAGCAGGTGACGGAGAAGCCAGATTTCAAGAGAGGATCATTTGACTCATGATTGAGGATAAATTCTAGTGAAGGGGATTTCTCACCCGGGACAAAAGATGAGTTCACTGCAGGGAGCACCAGTGCCCACTGGCCAGCCAGTTTACTCACTTTCACACCAAATGTGTATGTCCTGTTACACTGTCTTGTTCAAGGGACAATGGATATCTTAGGAAAGGAGAAAACCACAAAGCATAAAAAAGCTGGCTGCTAAATGAAGAAACTACTTTACCTATATGCTGTGTTGTGAGTATGACAAATCCGACATCTTTAGAAAGCTTTAATTCATGTTGTGTTTTCCCCAACTCCAGCAGATTAAATTAGAATCTCCATTATTCAGCAATAGTGCTGCCTAGGCATAGGCACTGTGGCAACCTGCAGCCTCCTGGCCTCGTCAGCACACCCAGAAAAATCACAGCAGTAGATTTTGCACACATTGCTGATTAGCAATAGCCTTCAGAAGGCAACCACTTCTCCAGTCACTGTTCAGACAGAAGGAAGCTTGAGTCGGCCTAGGTAATAGCTACCTCATGATGTTAGGTGAGGAGCTTAACTTAGAGCCAAAGAGATCCTAATCAGGGCACAAATAACAATGCTTGATTCACGGGAAAATGCGTTTTCAAAAATAAATATTACAAGGAGAGTAAATTTACTACTTGAGCACTCTTGAGAAATGTGTTATTGCCACCCACCTACGCCCTACAACCTTCAACCCTCCCTTTCCACTTCTCCAATTCCTTCACACATATTTCCATGGCAACCAGGAACAACTATAAAAATTCAGACTCCTGGGTGACATTCATAGAGGATTTGCATTGCTACAGCCCTTTGCCTTTACCAACGATGATTTCTACCTCTTTCTTCATACTATCTTTCTCTGTGCCTCTCAAAGACCCTTTAGAAGGAACTCAGTCTCTGAAATCCTGCTTTTGCCTTTAAGAAATTGAGAAGAAAATATAGCCAGATAAACTTAGAGCTGAAGAAAACTACCAACAGTGTTCATATATTTAAGGGGGAATTTGTTCAGATACAATAAGTAAAAGTTGCACAATTTGGGAGCAGTAGTACTTGTGAGAGGTAAACCTGCTCTTTTCATTCTCAAATCAATGCCTCGTATCTGGAAGTGTAGTTGGCATCACAACCAGCACCTATGGGAGTGATTGGCTTACTATGGGCCTGTAGTGAATGAATAATGGCTAAGAATGCTGCTAAGTATGCCACAATGCATAGATAAGCTCATTAAGAAAAAAATATGCCATCCAAAATATCAACAGTGCCAAGACTTAGAAAACCTTATCTGGCTTATAAGGGGAAACAATGAGATGTTTTTACTAGAAGTGCTTTTAATAGAAATTGTAATCAAGTTTAGATTATATCTTGAAATGTCAAAGCCAGTTTATTAACAATTGTTTTTCTTTCAAATTTCGATTCTCTGCTCAAATACACCATGAAACAAAATATTTCCAGTTCTGCACAGAATTGGGCTTCACTATCATCACACTTCATTTTACCTTGAAATGTTAATTGCTGTACAGCAGGGCTGCATGGTTGATTTAAATTTACATTTGCTTTTAAATTTGATTAATATGATCTCTTTGGAGCTAATTCTTACATATCTACTCAGACAGAAAATGTGCTTTGGAGTGTACAATAGCTTTTTTAAAAAAAAAAATCCATCTAATTTTGATAGTTACATAGATAGTTTTTATATCCAAAGTGACTTTTAGCTCTAAGCATAAAATAATAAGAGATGCTAAAAGAAAAACAAACTGTGTCATCAATTATATTGGGTCTTCATCCTGAACAGCTTAGGCCTGCTGTGACATATTAATAAATACAAGAGAAAAATAATTTTCAAATTATTTCCATATTTCAGGAAATTTCAACTCTTACAAAAATCCCCACATATTTGATTAAAAGACAAGCATATAAAATTTGAATTCCTATGTAAGTAGTTCCTTTTATTCTCAAAATATTTAAAGATTGATAACATTCTTCTGACAAGAAATTAATGCTGTTTGTTTCCCCCAAAGTCACACAGTTAAGATATATTGACCTAGACTAGAATTCAACTTTACATCTTTAACTAATGATCTACAATTTCTCCACAAACTTCTCCTTATTTCTTACTGTCTAAGACAGAAATGGCAAATCCTATCAAGTACCCATCTCCCTTACATTTCAAAGCAGGTCTCTCTAATCAGTCATGTCGGTTCCCCAATACATTGATCTACCATAGAGTCCTTTTCAAGGTAACACTCCAGAAAGACAACATCCATCAATCTTTATGAAGCAGCAGGTAGGATGAAGCCCATTTGCTGTCTTGATAAACATCTAGAACTCAGAGGTGAAATTTCTGCTGTTTAGCTAAGCTGAATCAACATCCTTGGACCTGACTTCCGTGTTTTTGTTGAGCATAAGAAAATGAAGACTGAAATCTGTTTCTGGAACATTCACGTGAGGAACTGCTTAACCTTAGCCTCCACCTCACACTTGGTCGGGATAGATGAAACACCAAAGACAAACGTGGAAATTTGGAGGTCATAATGTTATTAAGTAAGAGTTTCATCAGCAAAGTTTTAAAGTCTTTCCTCCTTCAGGGACTTTTCAGAAGGACCATTACGATTCAATAAGAAACGTCAAGAAGTGCTGTTTGATTTGATCACCAAGAGATTTTCCCACACTACCACCATTTTGGTTAACATATTAATAGCCTGAGATACTTCAAGTAGTCTCCAGAGACAATTTAAGATTCTGTCTGATTAGATGAAGTAGTATTGCTGAAGGACACATTCTCCTCTAGCAGAGCTGGAGCCATTAATTGACTGGACCACTGTCTAAGATCTTGAATAATTATTTCACCATCTTCTAATGCCCTTTCCCTTTTGCTCTCCTGACATTGACACACTCGCTAAGTTTTGCACTGCTGTATCTATGTCTACCCACACATGAACAAAGGGCCTTTGTGACCCTAGGGTGCTTCCCAACCTTGACAACTCATACCTTAACATGGTGTCATTGTTT
Source organism: Peromyscus nudipes (assembly GCA_902168325.1). Lineage (NCBI taxonomy): Eukaryota > Metazoa > Chordata > Mammalia > Rodentia > Cricetidae > Peromyscus > Peromyscus nudipes. The sequence continues at coordinate 87,760 of CABHPH010159691.1, forward strand.
TGTCATACCTTCTTAAATGCAAAATACAAAAATTGTGCAGACACTCAGCTCACTGGCCAGAAATAAAAAAAAATATTTATGCCACAATTCGTTTATTTATGAATATACTTTTTTGGCCTTTGGTTGAAGTAAAATAAAATAGTACAGAGTGAATCACAGCATTTTCATCTTTTATCCATTATCTTTGGCCAATAAGTTTCTTCTCCTAAATTATAACTGAAGATTACCTTAAGGGAAACCAATGATTTTCTTTAAGAACCACAGTGTCAGCTGACTTTTATGAGTGTTAGTTTTCAGGAGTTGACTACTATAAATCATCATTTCTAACTATATAAGTATGTGTCAATATTGACATATACAACATCACTGGCCATCAAATTTGTCAAGTCAACAACATACTGTCAAGGAAAAAAACCCACTAATTTAAGGAAGCTTTACTCTTTCAGTTCATTAAGATGGAAAGAAGAATCTAATTTCCATTGAGGTTATTTGCCAAAAATGTCACTGACATACATATATGATCTTATTTAGATTATACAACTATCTTTACCTCCAAGTTACAATTGAAACAGCTTAAGTGCTAAGATGTCAAATAATTTGAAGATTCACTTCATTTTTAATCATTTGTCTTCAAGAAAGATAAGGACCCTTGCCTTTCTTCCTTGGCTTTAAAATTGAAAATCATTGATCCTCTCTTTTCCTCAATGACATTTAATGAACATTCTCAAATAGAATGTTTCTTATGTCACAGAATTTAAAAACAAAACAAAATAAAAACCCTTTTGGAAACTGATGAACCTTAGTTTGAATTGATTTTTGCACCTAACATACAACTTTTCACAAGGTCACATATTAATTGTAGAAACTGCATTCAAAATGAAGTGTGACAGATTCTCACTTCAAATCAATCTTACTAGTCTATCCCATGAGGCATTCTGAAAGGAATTTCCCCAATAACATGGTGCTTTTATATATTATACTTCAACATAAAACACACACAGATTAACAGCAGGTGAAAGGGATTTGCAAGGTTATAAAGATAGTATCTGTCATTTAAAAAAGAAGACTACACATTTCTAAAAGCATTCTTATATTCACTTTATAATGGATTTCCAGGGAAGTACTCCTTGGCTTGCTCTAACATCATCATTTCGTATAGCAAGAGATTAAAGTAAAAAGATACCCGATATACATCATCTTTCTCTTGAGCAAACAACGAAAGGATATGAAGTATGAAGGAGAATCTTGGCACCAGAAGCAAAGGGACAGGACTCTAGAGAGAGAAAACCATAAAGGATATGTGGAGGTCACAGGATTCGCCTGTGAATTGTCACTGAGAAAATATAGTTGTGGGGAAGAAGAGTAGGCAGGCAGTGGATGAGGGTAGCCAGATTTTGGAGATGAGTGATCAACCACAGAGCATGGTCTTGGCATAGGTCTTAGTGCCTTATAACCTAGAAAGTGAGGGGCCATGCTTCAAATATGGATGCCACAGGCAGCGATCAAGTTAACAAATAAGTATGAAGCACAGGTGGAGAGTTATGCATTCTAGTAACAAAACTAGGCTAGGATCTCATTCCTATCCTTGACTAGAAATAGACTCAGGCATGTCACTGAAGCTGTCTGAATGCCAGTTTTCTCATTTATAATATGAGGTGAAACAAAATTATCCCCACATCTATTTCTAGCACAAATAGTCTATGGCTTGTTCAGAGGAACAAGATGAGTAGTTATCAAAATTGGAGTTCTGGTGAAGAGAAAAATCAATATCTAAGTAGACTGAATGCTCAACCATCACACTGCACTTTAAAAGCCCATTCTGATGTCTCCTATGAAGACTGAGTGAAGACAATGAGATACAGTAAGGCCTCTCTGACCACACACAATGTATATGAATGTCAAGGATATTTCTCAGTTGACGTCTTCACACAAAAGAAGAGTGTTTTAATTGTAATAAAGTAGGATTGTATGAGAAGAGCTAATAGCTTATGTCTGTTGTACTAAAGCAAAAGCAAAAAAAAATCATCTGGGAGCTACATGAAGAAAAATACAGACAAGGAAGAAAAAAATAAAGGATCCAAAAGGGGAAAGGTAGGAGGAAGATGCAGAAAAATAAGCAACCTCTCTACAAATAATGCAACATTACAGATGGTTAGAGTCCTGACAGGAATATAGTTCTCAAGGGAAGGACTGTGACTTGAAGTTAGAAAGTGAAGACCAGGGCCCCAGACTAATACAGATACATCTGTGCTGGCAGAGAATAGGAACCCTGTTCTGCTTTGGATTCCAGAAATAGAAATGAAAGAAATATCAAAGAGGAACAGGGAACTCAAGTGATTCGGTGCTCAAGGAGGGGGCCGATGTGGGGGTGTTAGTGAAGAAAATGATTGATGACTTAACTGTAGTGAATTAGATCTCTCAAAAGAAACAGCATATTTGTGCCCTACACACAAAGAAATTGAGACCCAAAAAGGTAAAAATAAGCTAACAAAATTATGTGGTTACTTAATTTTGAATAAGGGCAGGTTATACATTTTAATAACTTAATTCCTAAGTGCAAACAGAGTCATGAAGAAATGAATCCAGGTAACCCGCCGTCCAGGTTTGTCCCTACCATTAGGACAACAGTATCCTTTATACCACTAAAGCTGTGTCCTAGGACACAGTGATATGTCAGAAGGAAGAATACTGAAAAGGGCAGAAGGGTCCAAAAGAGACCATGTCCTCCTGCCCTTAAAATGGGAAGCTCCTTTAGCCATCTTACAGAGTTGTCCCATATTTGACATGGAGTTAGTGACTTTAAATTTAGAGAAGTGATAACAAGATGTGGGACGGTACAGGCACTTGAGAGGAAGAAGCCAGAGGATCTCTACAAATTCAACACCAGCAAAGGCTATACAGTGAGACCCCATCTTTTAAAATCAATAGGAATAATAAATGATTAGTGAATAAATAAATAGAAAGGTGAACTCACATGTTCTTTATTAAAAAGAGGCAATGACTTCCCCCAGCTCAGACTTCATTTTAGGAGTTGAGTTGGGAGTAGACTTCTCTGATAAATAAGCACACAACTGTCAAAAAAAGCCAGGTTTCATCTCCAGGCATGTTCTCTTGGATGTCAGTGTTTCATATAGTCATTTGCATGATAAAAATGCACATGCCTCTGCTCCTATTTTCTCCACCAACACATCATAAATAACTGAATGCTTTTATACTTGGAATGAAATGTTAAAGGCCAATGAGACTTATTAACAAGGAAAAGAATGTTTAAGCATCCTCATTTTTAAATCTATAAAGAACCTAGCATGATTTCTCTAAAGGGTTCAATCTAACCAGTGTGCTTTTCCATTTTATAATTAGTAATAAGAAGAGGTCTTGAGGAAAGAAAATAGCATTTCAAAGACTCATAGCTAGAGCTAGTTTATCACCTAGCTAGGTAGTGCAATTTTAATTGCATATTTAGGTCATTGGCTGTAAGCGCTGATAAGCTGTTACCATGAAACATCCTAAAATCAATAAAGAAAATGTTAGAATGAGGGGGAAGTTGTAAATGGAAATGTTAAAAGATTCTTAACTACGCTGTCTTAAATGCTACTGTTGGAACACAAACTGAACTTTAAGCATGATTTAGCAGAACTATGGAAAGAGAGACCTCTGGACCACAGCGTTTATTTTCAGTTGTACTGAAAGCTAGCAGTGCTGTGTCTGTGCCAGACTAATTTAGCTAAGAGTAAAAGTATTCATCTAGGCACACAGCCCTCCTTGCATCTGTCCGCATCTAAGAAGGAAAAAAAAATCAATGCAAAGGAGGATGGAAAACCCCACTACAAACCTCTCTGAAACTGCTCAAAAAAATCACCATTGTGCATGCCACAGAATGTCAACAGTGGGACACACATATTAAAAACAGAATTATGCAGACAATTACCTGACCCTCTTCCATCTACTCTTTCTGTTTTCTGATGGAACCATCTCCCTGTTTACATAAAACCCTTCAAATTTTACAGTGTATTTTGAGCTGCTACCCAGCCAAAAAAGAGCTACTTGACAAGTTATGTTCAAGAGAACATTTCAGATTACTAGTGACTAACTAAAACTATTTTGGAAAACAGTTTATATAAAAAAGAAACTTTATAGCACTGTTGCATATAAGTTTATGGGTTTGGGGAGGTTTTTTTGTTTTTTGTTTTTTCAAAACAGGTGTACATATCCCCATTGATATGCAATTAATTAAGTATAGATTATATGGTAGAGAGAGCAATACTGCCCATTCACATTAGGACAGGCTGTCTCAAGGCAATTTATTAAATATATATTAATAATTACATATGTAAAGAGTTTGCACTCTTCCCTGCAAAATCATTTTTAGAGTAAAATTCTACCACTATTGACATTATTCTAATTACTCTAATTCCCAGGTGATATATTACTGGATCCAGAGATGAAAGAGTAGTGGCAAATAATGATAATAAATAACCAAATAGTAGTAGTAGTAGGAGGAGGAGGAGTAGTAGAGAGTGGAAAGGAGGAAAGAGATAGGAGATAGGATTTTTTAAAAAACTGAAACAAAAAGCTTTCCTAAGGAACAGAATTCAATTCTCTAAAAATGAGAACAAAATCACACCGTAATTTATATACACAACTTTACATTATTAAAAGCAATTGTAAGATTAACTTAGAGTTACAATTTTCAGCAGATGTCGACTAGCAATTCCCATCATTCTTTAAAGAATATTCCAGTAAATTGTCTACATCATGTGGAAAAGATCTGAGCTCACTGCAATAATTTAACAGCGTGCTGCTCACATTGCATTTTGCCTTTGTCTATGTGAAGGCAAACAAACATTTTGGCAAGCAGACATTAATGCATGTGGGTGTGGGCAACAGTTCCTTCACAGGACAGCTGGATGAGTCCTGTAAAGACGTTCCAGCCAAATGTTTATTCGAAAGCCTTCTGGTGTGAAACAGGAGGGGAGGCCTGCAACTCTGGTTTGAATCATCTCCTAATGCAGAAAGCCCAGACTGCTAGTCATGGATGTTCATACACATTTGCCTTGGAGTCAGGGGGTCCAAATCTGCACGTGTCTTTTGTTGATCTAACTCATGATAATAGAGCATTAAAGCCCCACATCTGCCAAGCACACAAATATGAATGGATGTAAAAATGTCTTCTTTGGGATTTTATACCTTGTCTCATGAAAGCCTAATTTCTACCTATAGTATTTGGTCCAATGTTATAATACACATATTCATAACATATGTTTTGAACAACAGTAAAAACACAGTTGCACAAATTTATCTTACTAGCCACAGTTCTCTTGGCATGTTTTGTAATGTCTAGAGAGGTCTTTGATCATTACAACTTCAATGGCACTACTAGACTTTAGGAGGTGAACATCAATAATTTCAGAAGCCCATACTATGCAGGAAAGACACACACACAAACACACATACTAAAAGCAATGAATTGAGTATAAGTAAGAATAGTGTCATGGTGTGGTTAGAAACACTGTTAGCTACAGTTCATGTAGCTATTGACCATACAGCTGTCTCTATTTAAACAAAATGTTAGTGAATTATAAACAGTATACCTAATGATTAAATCATTATTTTTCAAAAAAATTATAAACAAAATTAAATTTGAAAATCACTGCTTGGGGCTGGAGAGATGGTTTAGGGTTATGAGTTCAAAATACTGTTGCAGAGGACTTGAGTTCAGTTACTAGCTCCCATATTGAAGAGCTCAGAACTGTCAGTAACTTCAGCTCCAATGGGATCCAATAACGCTGTCCTTTATAGGCACATACACTCACAGACACACACCCAGATACATACATACAAACAGACACACTCAAAAATAATTTTTTGAAAAGTAAAAACCATATATACATCTCCCTTCATTTCTCTATTCCTCCTCACCCCCATGTGTGCATGTGTGTATGTGTGTTTGTTTTTGTGTCTGTGTCTGTCGTCTGTCTGTCTGTCTGTGAGTGGGTACATAATACATCTAGAAGTTAGAGGACAACCTAAGGTGATCCTGGCTTTCCATCCTGTTTGGTACAAGGTCTCTCTGTTGAGTTTCTACTGGGCCCAAAGCTTCTAGGGCTCTTCTTTTCTGCTTCCTGTCTCTCCTGCAGGCGCACTGGGACTATGGATGCTCACTCTGAACTCAGCTCTTACATGGGTTCTGTGAATTTGAACTGAGGTTTTCACATTTGCATAGCAAGTACGTTTACCAACCAAGTCATCTCTCCATCCCTCGAAAATCATTTTTTTAATACTTTTAAACATCATTGAGTCAATTGATTCCTAGTTTTTTACTACTCAATAAAAGGCATGGTAAAACATCTCTTTCTATTTACATTTACACGATATTGATATTTGTGTGCTTTTTAAATTTCAAGCATGCTGCCACATAAATAGAGACATTTGGTTATAAAAAAAAGTCACATATCATGTAGATGTATCAGGATGTGATATTCATTTTTCTAAGAAGAAAAAAAAGACTTTGATCCACACTTAATGACCTCTGACCAAACATTAAGCAAGCTTCCTCCAAGCTTTCTAAATTATACTTCCAGCTCAAAATAAAACATCCCATAATAGCAACCAAAATAAATGTGGGAAACCATGTTTTCCATCAAATATAGCATCTGCAAATGCCTAATCTGTTAAGAGCCAGTGTGCTTTCAATGTATTTCACCTTTGGTGACCAGTGTGTAATAAAACCCTCAAATTAAGTAGATTGCATTTTAACTTAGATAAACTAATAGCACAATTAGAGCACCACATAATTCACCATTACTGCTCTAAAGAAAATCACTTAAGTATTTAAGCTCTTTAGAGGAACTTCGAGCTAAGTATAAAACTCCCCTGAAGATTAGTGGTATTGCTATCGGGTGGTAGATGACGTGGAGGAGACGTCTCATTCCAAGAAGATTTTTTTTTGTAGTCAAAACCACACACAGATTAAAAACAAACAAACAAACATGCTTATGCCCAATGTCAGAGGCTATTTCTACCTGATTTTAACATTGAGGAACATAATAAGAATGATTAGACCTTAGTTATTAGTTCTAATAATGTGCAATGTTTTCAATACCCCTACTACTCCAGAGTGAAATGTTACTCCATTAATACGCAAAGTGATTCATGTTGAAATTCTTTTTGAAGCAGCATTACATATACTATACACATTAATAGATATTGTCAGGTTATGAGTATTCAATTTGAGAAACAAAATTTATAGCTATGACTGGATGTCTTCTTCCATGCCCTCTGATTACATACAACCTTAGAGATGAAAATCCTGAGACCATGAGTCCCTGAAAGTCAACACTAAATGAATTCCCCAGGTTTGCCGATGACTGACTCAAAAGCAGACATTTGAATATTTTACTCTCTTGTAATTATGGCTAACTACACTAGAGGAAGTTAAACTGCTAATCATTCTTTTTGTTCTCTCCCACAGTAACTTTGCAATGGGTTAAGATAACTTTGAATTTGTTTGGTTAGTAACATGAGAGATACAGGGAACCTCTTCTCACTGACCTCATTTTCAGTGACAGTTTTCATGCTTAATTCCTGTATATGCAATGAAGTAATATGTAACAGCAACAGTCATAGGTCTCATTTAGATCTCCAGTGCAGGAGAACTTCCCACAGGTGGCCATTACTTAAAATAAGCTCCATATGAAAATAAACTGATGTGTTCAACTCCCTAGCTAAGAAAAGTCACAGACATTGAAGACAAAACACACACACACACACACACACACACACACACACACACACACCACACACACACACACACACACACACACACACAGTGCAAGTAATGCATAATGGATAATAGAGTTCGGTTGTCAAGATCATTTCTGCGTTTCTGGATACTGTGACTTCTTTTACCACTCAGATCTACAGGAAAACCATCACTGTGGATATCTTCCCGAGGTCCTGAAAGAATTTTAAGTGCCTAGACACAGTGAAGTACTTTCTGTCCCTAAGAGAAAGTGCAGTCCATGTAAATGTATTTAAATAGATTTCTTGTATGGGAAAGAAGAGCCCATTCAAGCTGTAATGAAAAGGTAAATGGCAGTCACAGCCAAATGCACTACAAGTCTCTGAAGGGCAAAATCTAGAAGGCTGTGGGGACCAGTTTGTTCTGTAGCCCATGTATTAAACTTGGCTAGGATAGGTTTGGGTTGTGTGTTTGCGTCATGTCTCATAACACACAGACACACAATGTGAGGACAGAACTGAAAAGTGAAGGAAGCTTATGCAAATACCCTGTACATCATCAACTGGAAGAACTATGTCTACTCAAATTTCCTACAAAAAAAAATGTAAAATATTGAAATACGTCAATTCCGAAGAAAGGGCTGGTGAAGAGAAATGAGAAAGAACACGCAGCTCAAACAACACATACCTGGTCATTGACCATACTCAAGCTTTAAAGTATTAAGTGTTCATTATTTTGACAGTTTATCACTAGTTAAGCTCCTACTATATTACCATAGGTATAATTGCTTTTTCTATGGTGTCAAACAAAATAAATATCAATCTTTCCTTTCATATAAGAATTGGCAAGGGGATTGGTTAAAATAACAATAAAAAGCTAAATATACAAACAGGCAAGGGTCAGAGAAAAAGTACCACGAAAACAATAGAAAAGACAGGTTATAAAATTTCAACATCTACTCAACACAGTGTGCCCCTTGCAGCGGTCCTTCCTCAGTTTACCTCCAGAGTGGTCTGCTAAGTCATCTGTCCCAGTATGTCATAGCCAGCCTAGACACCTCTCAATGCAGATGACAGAATACAAACTTAGCTCCGTGGCAATGCTGACCTCCCATAATGAGCCTTCCCTACTTGTCTGTCTTCCAAGTTCTTCTTTTTTTTAAGTTTAAAAAATTATTTTTTATTTATGTATATGACTTCTCTATTTGTATGCATGCCTGCATGGCGGAAAAAAGCATCAGGCAGATCCCATTACAAATGGTTGTGAGCCACCATGTGGGTGCTAGGAATTGAACTCAGGACCTCTGGAAGAGCAGCCAGTGCTCTTAATCGATAACCCATCTCTTCAGCCTGTGGGGACCTGCCCCACCAGGAACTTAGGTCACCTGTGAAGAGGTGGTCTGGAACCGAGGAAAGGTAAGTGTGTGCCTCCCATTCCCAGCCTCCCTCTTACCCGGAGACAATCAGACACAGTGGGGAGTCAAGTCAAGCAAGAACTCGTTTATTGACGGGCAATAAGCCTCTTTTATACCAGAAAACCTCAGAACCCTAGGAGGGGGATGAAGGAACCAACCAATCATTTTAAAGATCACCCTATTTACAAGTTGTTTATGCCCTGACATCATCTCCTGTTTTTAGCATAAATAACTTGAGCTAACTTCCTTTCTCACCATTTGTCTCTAATCTCCATACAAACAACCCAAACTAACTTTTTCTTAGCCATCCTTTGTATCTATTCTCTGTATAAACAGCTTAAACTAACTTCCTCTGGTACCATTTGTATCCACTCTCTGCACAAACAGCTTAAAGCTTAAGCTCTATTTATCTAAATTTCTTTCGGCACCCTCTTTGCAGCCCATGTATGCCCCACATCAGCCCCCACAAGCTCTTCTTCTATACTTGATGTCACTGCATATAACCTTCATTTGTTTGTCCATCCAATCATTAAAGACACTATCTGTTGAAATCCGCACATACATTTGAGATATTGAGGACTGGAATATGTGTCTATGGTATTTTATATAAAAATTTAAGGAACTGGTATAATGTTAGTTATTAGTCAAATTTGGTAAAGAAATTACCATTTCCAAGTGTGGAAAGTATTTTGAAGTGGAAAAGCATGGTGTCAATAGAATAATAATAGAAAGATTCTATATATGATGACCAGAACAAATGTTAAGCAGGCATCTTGACATTTCTCTTACTCCACCATAGATCCATGTTTTTCTGTGTCCAGTGAATTTGTGTGTTCTTAAAGACATATTGCTTCTGAGTATGTATCTCAGTATCACAGACTACATACAAAATATTTAAAGTATTGAA